>VCJN01003152.1:0-114493 GCA_006384855.1 Tetraselmis striata
GGAATATTGTAGTAGTGGCAGCGTTACCGCGCGCCGCGCGCCCGCGCTTTCATCTGTTACAATAATCTTACGCTGCTTGGCCTTCAGATGACCGCCTGCTATACGGGCACAGCTGACACTACCACGTGGGCTCATGCATGTAGTCGGGCCTGGATCGCTTGCGTGGGAACAAAATTGTAAGATATTTTAAATTCCATTTGTTGCTAATTTAATTTGATTAATAAGGCACAGCGATTCCTCGTATTCTCCGCGCCTCTTCGCGCGACTTTAATTTCATCAGAGGCTAGAGTACTAGTACTTAACAATACATCGTGTGTACCAGTAAATACTCGGAGTAAATAATATATCTACCGGTACTGCCCCCTCATTCCCCGGGCGTTTTGTTACCATACCTATTTTCTGCGCTGGTCCATCGCTGCGACGCTCCAGTATGCGTTACAGTGATGTACGCCAGCTCAGCGCCCGCCAGTAATATCGACTATGATTTTGACCGAGGACGCGTTTCGTGTACGCGTACACATGACTGTACCTGGCCGTGGTTTTGATGCAGCCACAGCACTCGCGGATAACAAAGACTACGAGGTTTTTCCGGGGCTGCGTGTCTCCCTCCGAGACTACTGGTCCATTGTTGACCGATATTTTCATACCAGTGCAGCTCGTGGTCCGGAGCGGGGAGTCACAGGTCGAAAAAAATACCGGATAAGACGACGACGACGGCAGTTTCGTAGCAGCGCAGCAGCTACTGGCCGCCACAACATCTGCGACGCCCTGTCGTAACCAGTGTCGGCAACTCACTGCAACACCACCTCCCGCGCGTGAACCCCCGAGCGACCACCTACTAGCCCCGTATCCTGAGCCGACCACGCGATGGTCGGCATCCTCAAGCATCGTCGGCAGGTAGCGACAGCTGATGCAGCGACAAAGCAAGCGTTTTATGTCGATGTCGCTACTTTTGTTGTCGGCGCCATCCTGCCGCAGTTCCGCCCCCGCCACGTCACTCTCGCGACAGCCCAGCCTAGCCGCCCTGCACCGGGGTCGTCTACCGTCGAGCCTGCTGACGAGGCCGCTGCCCGGAACGTTACAGGTCTAGAGCTCCCGGTCGCTGCCCCGCCGGCCAACGGCAACGCAGACGGGGCGGGACTCGGCCGGGATACCAAGCATCGAAAGCATCGTCGCCTAAGACGCCCCCCACTTGACAGCGCTAACATCAGGACCCAGGCGCAGTACGTACACG
Organism: Tetraselmis striata; assembly: GCA_006384855.1. Classification (NCBI taxonomy): domain Eukaryota; kingdom Viridiplantae; phylum Chlorophyta; class Chlorodendrophyceae; order Chlorodendrales; family Chlorodendraceae; genus Tetraselmis; species Tetraselmis striata. Next base: position 1,235 of record VCJN01003152.1, read on the forward strand.
GGTTTGAATGAGCAGGCTACGTGCCTCTCACTCAGTCACCTCCGGAAACAGCATCTCCGACGCCAATCGCGGACCTGTCGGCTGATCAGCTTCGTGCCCGCGCGGCCGCTCTGGACGGGCAGCTGGAGAAGCAGCGCGAGGCGACGAGCCAGCTGCTCGATTATTGCGATAGTTTCCAGTTCGTGCTCGATGCCCGCGAGAGACAGCTCGGAGGCCAGCGACGTGCGCTGTCAAGGCTTCACAGCAGTGGGGGCGCGGAGCTCGCTGCTGCTGAGCGTCGAGCTGACGAGGCGGAGGTGGCTGCGACTTTTTTTACAGCAGCAGGTGGACGACCTATCCGGCAAGCTGGCGGACAGCGAGGCAGCAGCCACCGCTCGCGTGGCCGACCTCGCCAATGAGCTCAAGCAGGCGCGCGAGCTAAAGGCAGCGTCCGAGCGCCTGGCTCATGAGGTCACCGATGCAGGCGACGCTACCATGTCTGAGTCTCACCAGGTGGGTGCTCTCCCCCGTGCGCGCGTTGTTGAGCTGCGGAAGAAATCCATCAAATATTCAAATATAATATTCACTGGAATCATATAGCAGCCCCCCTTCCATACGTCTGCAATAGCTCAGACCTCACCCAGGGCCTATTTACAGCCCATACTAGTGGGCTATGAGGTTTGCTGCAATTTATAGTCCACCCGTCAAACAGGCGCGCGGCTGGCTGACACCCAGCTGCTGCAGCAAATATTATCAGTCACAGCAAATCCTAGTTATATACCCCTGCTGGAACCATATAGCAGCCCCCCTTCCACACATCTGCAATAGTTCAGACCTCACCCAGGGCCTATTTACAGCCCATACTAGTGGGTTATGAGGTTTGCTGCGATTTATGGGTCAGCCGTCAAACAGGCGCGCGGCTGGCTGACACCCAGCTGCTGCAGCAAATATTATCAGTCACTGCAAATCATAGTTATATACCCCTGCTGGAACCATATAGCAGCCCCCCTACCACACATGTGCAATAAGTCAGACCTCGCCCCGGGCCTATTTACAGCCCATACTAGAATTGTTGTTATGCATAATCCTGATGTGGTATTGAGTAACACTAAGGGCAAAGTTCATGGTGGTGTGCTGGAGAGCAAGCAGATGGCCAGCAACCAGCTGGAAAAGAAGCGCAAGTTTCAGCAGGACTGCTTGGGCTGGATGCATAAGATGATGCGCAAGCATGATGAGAACTGTCCCCCAGCTCTTTAGGTTTCTGAAATATGTAATAATTCCCATTATAATTATGTCTTGTCCCATGCACCGTTTAACACTCTCATATGTAGTTGTGCATCCTAGATTTTAATTGAGGGTTTCTGTGTGCAAGCGGGCGGGGCGCGCTCAGACGCAACAACGTTAAGACATGTCAGAATGTTCTTTTACATATTGCATTATAGCATATGCAACATCATTACTATATGATTATGCAAATAATTGGAGGAGACTGTCTGTTGGCTGACACATTGATCGCTGTGTTAACTTCTATATATTCAGCGCATGGCAACTTGTCAGAAGATAATGGCAGTTGCTATAGTGTCAACTCACCACAGTCACATCAGATCGTGCGGTTGTGCCATGCGTCTCCACAGCCGGAAGCAACACTCTTATTAAACAAATGATGCAGTGTCTGGTAACATATTCATACATTAACACAATAATATGTAAATATCTCTCAAGCCGGTGCGCTGAATGCAAACATACAATATGGCATGCACATGAAATGCACCGACATGGATGAGCGCATGAGAACAGAAAAGAATTCAGGTCCTATTTACACAAACAATTACACAAAAAGTCCTATGCTGCCTCCTCCCCTTGCTGCTGCTGCTGTAGGTAGAGCTCATGCTCTGCCAGCAGCTTCCTGTGAAGCTCCCCTGTGGCATCTACAACCCGAGCTAGGGGCAGCACCTCGCGCCGCGGCCGCTTCCCACTTCCGCGCGCCAGAATCTCCCAGGGCTCCATGCAACCTGTAATCTGGCCGCTAAGGTGTGGATGCATAGACCCAACCCAACTAGCCCTCTCTGGCAGGAAACCGGGGTGGGGGTGGGGGTGGGGAGGGGCAGTGAGGAAGGAGTACACACGCTGACCTAGCACCTGCTGGTAGCGTGCAGGATTCGCCAGCGCCGCCCGCTGGGCCTCTGTCAGCTCCATGCCCTGTACACTGAGGAGGTGGGTCAGATAGGCAAGATGTTAAAGTCACATACAGTCATGAGGTCAGGGCCAGGCAGGCGGTGGGCTCACCTCGTGGTTAGCAAAGGCGGGCAGGACCGGGACGCGGTTGTAGTCCAGCTTGGACAGGTCGCCGTCGGGGGGGTTGTGGTCCAGCCAGACAGGCGTGAGGCCCATCGGCAGCTGGTCGCCCTCTGGCCGCTAGATACCGGTGCGGAACTTCCACCGCACCTTCCCCAGGTCTCCGACTTGCTGGATCCAGGTGCCTACTAGGGGGTCGAGGATCTGTATCACGTCGCCGGTCCGGGGCACACGCGACGGAACTGGTCCTGCCCGAATTCCGGATCGATTGACTGGAACGACGCCACCCCCGCTATCTGTCTGCACAGCCACACACATAGACCGTGACACGATAAGACAGAGGGTGGGCTATCCTGCGTCTATTCAGGCCCGGGGCGCTATTGGCGGGGGGTATTCTTACCTAGGGAGGAAAAAGGTGGCGGAGAAGGTCTTGTGGTTGATGACATGGCCCTCGCTGTCCCTCTTGACGGGATGCTTCCACACGGGCCGCCCCTTGAAGCACGCCCCCCGCCACGGCTCAGCGACCAGCTCCGCCCTACTGGCCTCCGCCCACGCCGAGTACATCCGGCACAGCTCAAAGAACGCGTCGAACTGCATACCCGGTACGGTTGCTTCGGCTGATAGGTTCGGAATTACGCGGGTCGCCCGAGAGTCGAGAGTCGCCCTCCACAGGGTAAGGGAGGTCAGTGGCGCGAAAAGCTCCGGTCCCACGGTGACCCACGGCTGACCCCCCGAAACGTGCGCCACTGCTGCCCTGGCTCCACAGGACCGAACGATAGCGCATGTGGCTGGGACGGGGGCTGAGTCATCTTCACCTATAGCTGTCAGATGCGCCGGGTGTGGTGGTGGACTGGTGGGGTGTGACTATGTGTCAGTGACTGCGACCGCCTGCGCTGGCGGCCCGCGAGTACCATTAGCGACTAGTACCGGTAGTCGCTAGTTCCATCACGACGTCAAAATTATATTGGCATAACGCTTTCGATATTGCGCCTCTCTGCCGGTTGACCCGCGGCATATCGGTGGCATGAATTTACTTCACTTTAAATGGCTTTGGCGCGTTAACGATCGGAGGTGCGAAACCCGCGGTTGGCTCTCGACTCTTTATTAGTATTACTTCTGCATAAATAGCATATGCGCATACGGCTAGGTACAGGGTGTCAGTAACATCACTGGCACATAGTACACTGTGGCACGTATACACGAGGCGTACGCGCTGACGTGTAGGGCATGTACCATCAGCGGGTACGCGTGGTATCCGAATACTTCCTTAGGTGCGAGGCCGCGCCGGCGGGTGACTAATGTGAGCATCGGGTACTCGTAAGGATTATTTAAAGGCGACGAGCCCCGTACACCTTAGCATTGTCTTCCATTTTTGCAGCAGTATATATTTTGTACGGGTTTGCATTACGAGGAATCGCTGTGGGTGACCTTATATATATATATTCATCAATTTATTCGTGGTCTATATGGTCCCCCCTCTGTTGCCCTATCCACCCAGCGCCCCAATCGACACCCATATGAACCCGTATGTACTCGAACATTAATAACATTGTAGTGCATGACCTAATGATCCCCTTTATTTGCACACGTGTTCAGCAACACACATGCCCAATGCTGAACATTCGTGTTGTCCTGTAAGCAGCAATTTTAGGGATGGTGAGCAGGAGATGGGAAAGACATCCGCACGTAAAAATATACGATTATGGATTATAAACAATGCCGTGTTGTCACCTGGTCTGTCACTGTCAGTGTCAATAATATCCATGCATGATGGACGACCATCCATCCATAGCGCGGTACTCTGCAGAAGCGACGTGGTCGTTATATCATCTGTGTTCGGAGCAATGCGTGGCCTACGCTGATCGCAATAGCATGGCATATTCACATATAATTCAAGCGATGTAATATCAAAATATCAATATGTGAATATTTCGCAACGGACTGTCGGACTAACTTCAGTTCGACACGACCACATGGGACGCAAACCTGCCCAAATTATGCCAGCATGGTGTTATCTAGAAAATTTGTAGTGAGGTTCAGCTGATACTAATTCGCCGATTTGGTTTGAATAATGTCTTATTTGATGCACGCTCTGGCATTATTTGTAATGCCACCTTTGCTACTTTGCATTTGCCATTTAGAAGTACGTTGTGAGTAACGACATACTTCTTTGTCATCTTGCGATATGGGGTGCAAACGTGCCCAGATGATGCCATCATGCTACTGGTTTGTAAATATACAGATTATTATGTTACTTTCATGTCATCAGTTCATCACATTGCGTAGCGCAACATACTTCCAGTATGTCATTAGCTAATAACATCATTAATTTTTGAATGGGGCATGCCACGGTATGCTAAAGCACCCGCGCCTGCTTGTCACCCGATCCCGCGCGATTGTGTTGCCTTCTTGTATTGACCACGCGGGCTGGATCCCGCGCTTATGGAGTGACTGTCATTGATATGCACATCACGCGTGACGCAGCACATGCTGTGCTCTACTATTAATTTCAATAAATGTCAAGACTTTGGCTGATGACAAACGCAAATGCTCCGAAACCATGTACCGCGTCGCTCTTCGAGACATGTAGCCACGCCACCTTGCTCGTCATGTTCATGCTCGGCGGGTTATCTTAAATCGTTGTCATGCTGCTCGTGCATGCCCCTGTGCCCGCTCTCATGGTTGTCCTCGTGTTTATCGCCTCGTGCCTCCTTGATTTCGGTGGCTCTATTAGCCAAGCGGGTGTAACACAGGCGACCGCACCCTGCATATATATAGCTTGGTGATGGCAAACTCTGCGCCCCCAGTTGATCGTGCTGCCCTCTATCTATGACTGCTTGTGCAACATGCGCAGCTCCCGGCTGGCATGCCGTAAGTCTTGCACCCAACGTCCAGCGTCATGCCGACGCGCACCATGACGTAGCTGCGACGCTCGGCTATATTCATAGCACATTTATCCCTCCCCCCCCCCCCCCCCCCAGCACGGCGCGGCGGCCTATCACAGCCTTCCTGCCCACTCGTAGTGCATACTTCCCTAGTGACAGTGCCGATTACTGTGCGAAGCGTCCCTATCTACCAACCCGCCATGTGTGGGTCCGGCGCGAGCCGGGGACTGTGGGAGGGAGCGTGAAGCACGGAGAGTACTTGGTTACAAATAAGTGATCAGGCCCGCCGGGGCGCCGCACGCATGCATGCATGGGCCTGGTCCGCTCGCGCTGTGCTAGCGCGGACCATCAATGATTACATGCGCTAAAGTACTAAGGCATACCCTAGCTACATTGTACATATGCAGTAGTATACCAACATTGATGTCAACATCCCCCGTCAATGTCGCAAGGGGATGCTTCAAGCACGGAGGGTCCGGCTGCCGATGCTATTCGCTAGCCTAGAGATCGGCGTGGATTGGGGCTGGCCCTCTAGGAAGCATACTTCCGCGGGCTATATCCGGTGCCGAGCAGCATGCTTGCGTCGAGTGGCGCTTCTCCGGAAATGGTGATCTCCCGCCTGTCCGCGGGCTGATGTATCAAGCTCATTCACAACATTTGTTGGCACCAGTCGCTAGGCTTGAGAGGCAGCCCGCCATGCCATGACCTCGGGGTGGGTCAGGGCTGGCCCTCTGGGGAGTCCAAATCCGCTGGATGCCGAGGCGGGGCAGCCGAGCGGATTTCAGCCGTGGCTGACCACTTCTCCTCAGCGCCGGTGTGCCGAACTTCGCATGCATGCAATTCTCCGTTGGTCGAGCCGAGCGGGAACATCACTATTGACAACAGTGTGCATGCGAGCGCGCAGCGGCGCGGTAGCTGGCGTGGCATGATAGCCGACGCCAATGTTGCTGTCCATGTTGTCGTCCATCCGTGGTGTTGGGGCTCCCATGGTCCGAGAGTAGATATACGACTTTCAGACAGGTCGACGAGCGCTGCCCGAAGTTTCCGATCGGCCGAGCTGGGAAATTGTTCGGGCGGGAACTGCAATACGCGGCGGTATCTGGCGCGTCGTGGTAACTGGCGAGGCCGCACATGGCGGTCGTTGGCGTCATGGTAGCCAGGTTCCGGCGGGTGTGCGCTTTCGCTGAAGGTACGCGAACTTTGAGGCAACATTGCGCCGCGAGTGCGACGTGAGTCGTTGCTTGAGTGTCGAGAGCCGATAATACCTACCACGAGTGGTCTCATTTACGTCCAGATTGGCGTCTATACGGACTTGATTCATGCGTCGTCGTCCTACTACTCTCTAGTGGAGGGCCTGTTGTGCGCAGCGTCCTTGCCAATCCGGGGACGTGAATCCCCGGATCCCCCCACCCCCCAATCCTGGGCGGGGTGGGGCGGGGGGGGGGGGGGGGGCGTGAAGCACGGAGAGTGGCCGCTTGAACAGAAGTGACCAGGCCCGCCAGTGCGCCGCACGCATGTCGGTAGGCAATGCGATGCATGGTGCGCGTGTTGTACCAGTGCGGACATAGTTACGCTAAAGTGCTTAGGCATACCCTGGCTACGTTGTACACATGCACTAGTGTACCAACATTGATGTCAACACCGACGCTGTGGTTGTAACTCATGCTAACTACCCGACGTGCAACGCATCAGCGCGCCATCACGCAACAGTTAAGGTAAGCTATGCTTGCACACGCTGCTTGCCGCATGGGGCAGCACCAACATACCGCCCTCTTTGCCCCGTGATGGTCCGAGGACGCCGGGTGAAGCAGCACCCGTGGCCCCCTGAGGGTGTGATTTTTGCTACCTACCAAATGATTGATGCGCATCACGCAATCGCGGCGGTCAATTCCCGGCTCGCTCGGCGCATCTCAAGCCGAAGAAAAGTTACAGTCGCGCCCGCTGCACAACGCAGCACCATACCGCCCTGCCAGTCTGCCGACCTATCGAAAGGCGCCCTTTTGCCGTGATGCTAGAGCCGAGATGGTTGGCGGCTCCGGTAGTTGCCGTTGTCCCTTCGTCGGACGTCAGGAACCGACCGCCGCGTGGTTAGAGTATGTAATAATAGGAGTATTATTGTAGAAGTATATGCTTTAAATATATATACCGGTGCATGGTCGTAAAACATATTTGCAACCTAGGTACCGTAGTTTTATGTCTTGCCAACCTACTTTGGTCGCCATCGTATAGTATCATCAGCACTTGGTACATCCAAATAATAATTAGTAGCAGTGTTGTTAGTAGTAGCACGGTGACCGCATACTATACACGTAACTCGCGACCAGGTTAATATAGGATACATGTCGGACAGTCTGTAAGAAAAGAAAAGAAAGAAAGTGTTGATATTTTTTGCCTTTTCTTGAAAGCAATCGTAGATTGACATATATACATTTTAGGCCTTTGCGATTAAATATCATGTTTTAGAGCCCAAAATCCCGGAAACGGAGGGAAGTTGGTGCGAAAACTTATTCGTTCGGCTGTAACCTGTTCGGAATATAAACAACTAGGTACTTTAGCGCAGAAGATCCCGCCGGCAGATGATGATTGTCCGGCGCGCAACCGCGCGCACCCTCTTGAGCTGTTGTCCCTCCATATTCTACTCTATCCTATCCGCCTAGCAATAGCAAAATCGCTGTCTCGCGCTCACATATTCACCATGCCCACCCCACACTACATGCAATGTGCGCCGGCCGCGATCGCGAAGCGCCGACCGAGACGGAGTGCGCGGAGCACAGCGATGCCGGAACTCAACGCCGAGGATGTGGCTCTCTTGCATGTCTCTTGCAGTGAGGGCGGCAAGCCCCCAGAGAGGCGCACGGAGCAGCAACAGTATGATCCGCTACTGGAGATCGAGTAGAAACAACAACATGAGATGCTGGAGGATGAGCAAGAGTAGTGACAGCATGGACAGTAGCTGCAGAAACCAGATGGGAGGCCGTTAGGTCGTGAGGCCGGGAGGGTCAGGCGAGTAGATACAACAACCTGTAACTGGGGTTACATTTGTTTCTGCAATATGCAATATTGCCCTATGGTGCACGACTGCTGTCATGCACCCCTACGGCAGTGCCATGCATGCATCACTGGCACGTCCTCACGAGCAACACAGATAGTAGTGGCTTCAATCCCTCTGAATTTGGGATGACCAGTAGTTTAGAACAGTACATGGTTAGTTGCTGTGACAAACAAGTGCGGGATCTGAAAATCAAATCGGAGAGGGGCGGGGCTCTAAAACAGGTTATGGATTCGGAAGTTGTTTTGCGAATCGATTTCGAATGTAGCACTAATGACATTTTAATATTGTTTATTACTGATAACACACATTTTTATTCAGATTAGATAAAGTTACAGGAATAATATTCGGACCGATGCAGACCGGTAAGACTGCGTTAACGATAACGATGCGTTACTATCATCACTTAGCACCCGGCGCAAATAGTACTGCGATCGAGGCACGGGAGTAACTAGTACTGGTTTGAATTACAAAAGCGTAAGCAACAAGAGCCTACCGCGTAGAACAACGTCACGGGCAACTTCAATAACTAGTAAATAGTACTGGTACGAGTCGAAACGGGTAGCAACAACGGGTATCGAAACGGGTATATTCGAAACGTGTCGAAACGGGTATAGTCGAAAGGCGTACGGGTACGTATCGGGAAAAAAATCTGGATACCAATTACAGGAATTGTTCGCAATTTACCTCCAAGGTGCAACAGCGGGTACACTGGATAGTACGGCCCGTCCGCGGCCAACCGCTACCCGTATCAGCATTATCACACTTTGCTGATGTACAAAGCTGATAGATAACCTAGCACAATCCATAGTTCCTTGGTACCTACTAATCAAGAGTATCTGGCATAAACAGTGAATAGTATGATAATATCTGAATCATTATGTCGTAGTGTAGCAAGCTGGCAGATTAATCACAGAATGTCAGTTCGTTGCTGTGATGGAACTTCAGCAATCGATATATTGTCACGGACATATTACCTGGATTATAATTGCCGCTTTAGATAGACGAGAGGTAATAGCAGGTGAACAATAATGGAACGTGATTCATTGGAGAACACTAGAAGGGTGGCAGAACACGATCAACCCCCGCCATTCTAGTCAATGCCACCTACGCGCTAGTATATGCTTGTTATATAGAATTGTAGATGATCGTCATCCTCGTTGGATAATATACCGAGCCAAAAAAAAAATTGCCGGTGTTGTACCATTTGTATGACGATTCGTCGCGTTTCGGAGACACGTATACCGATCCACAAACGAAGGCGGCCCCTAACATATAGCTGTGGTTATTACACTCGATTCAGTGCCCTTACACCGAATCGCAAACGATTGCCATGATATATGTGTAGTAGTTCGACAACACTTTCTGTATAGGGGAAGATGCAATATATATATCAGTATATATATCAGTATATATATCGGTATATATATAATATATGTATATGTGAGCTCACTGATTCGGTGTGTGATACACCGAACTGCGAACCATTGGCTATGGGAATATCTGTATAGTCGGTTTCGGTGCTCGTCACTCTCATTGAACCATAATCAGGCTAAATTAAAAATAACAGCGCTACCAATTGAATGAAATATGGACGTCCAGCCATAATAATAGGGACGATGCAGTGTAAACGAAGACTCTCATTATCCCGGGCGCAGAGCCATTCCTATCTGTAAGTATTGCCATGTACGGTAGATTTGAATTCGCGCCGCCGCCAGCACAAATGCTGTCGCCATTGCTCCCAAGTTGGTAGTTGTGCCGCTGTTACGACTGATGGTGCACGGCTAGGAGTTATTCGCACACCTGCAACCATACCCACCCACACATACTTTCCAATTGTGACCTGTTGTGGCATGTTGTCCCCAGCGCTGAGTTGCACCGGCATTGCATCAACAACAGTGCAACCGATGGTGATCAGGTTGAGGGCACCAGAGGAATACAAATTTCCCACCCAGCCTCCAGTGATGGCCATCACCAAGCCCTAGAGCGCAAGGTGATCGTGCTGAGGGCCCCATTTGATCCAATAGTGGCCTATGAGACATTCATACCACCTCCCGTCCTGCCGTAGTTGCACTCAGAGCATTGCCCCCCCCCCCCCCCCCCTCCCCCACCCCCCTCCCGGCCCGGCGGCGTTGTTATTGTCTTTTCCATTGTTGGCACAAACAGGCGCGGTGGGGCGTTACATGCCACGCTGTGGTGCGTCACCACCCTACCGCTTGCCCTTGCCAAACAGCATCTCGTCGGTGATCTGCCCCTTCCTGCACGCCCAAGACCAGGCAGCAAAAGGGGTCAGTAGCCGCAGCACGAGGAGCAGTGCTGGTAGTTGGATATGTGGCCTTGCAGCATGCCCATAAATACTTCTACACGAAGGGCTCATCCGCGCGATCGTTGGAAAGCGAGGGGGGCTCCGTGTCGAGCTTGATATGTATGTGCACACGTGGCCAAAGCACGCGCGGATTATTGTAGTGAATTATTTTGTAGGTGTCCTAGTATGGTTGTACAGTTGTCAGCCGCCTGCAGGAAGTCCCCCCCCCCCCCCCCCTCTGAATGGGGAAACCCGTGGGCGAAAATAAATAGCAGCAATCCACCATGCAATCTTCACTTACATCCGAATAATAGTATTTAGATTGTACGTCCTGGGCACTAGACTAAATTTTCTAAGAACACCCTATGTACTGCAAGCTTGACAAACCGCCATGTTTCAAAATAGTCACTTAAAAATGCCCCCGCCCCACGATGATGTACTGATACAATGCTGACATGTGGGAAGCAAATAACCAATCTGAACCCCCCCCCCCCCCCCCCCTCCCCCCCCCCCCCCCCCCCCCTCTGCAGGCGGGGACAATGCGCCTAAGGGACACCTTGCTGCATTGGAGATACAACACCCACGTTACATGAGCCCATTGGTGGAAGTGCACATAACTGTGTAAGGCCGTGTTGCGGAGTGACACTGGAAGGCAGCGTGTGGGATGGTCGGCACGGCGGAGCGTGCGGCCTGCTGGCGCACCTCTTGTACTTGCCGCCAGAGGCGGTCAGCGCGGGGCAGGGGCGGTACGCCTTAATGGGCCACCAGGGGATGAAGGCGCCCACGCCTCCCGCCTGCCGGCCCAGCCCGTCGCACCTGGAGGCACACCACCACCGCGATGCAGCCTGCGCTCAGCCGTAGCAGCCCCCTCACACGCCAGAATGCATGCGGACGCGACCTTCCCCTGCGGACGCAAACTTCCCCTGCTACACCCCCCCCCCCCCCCCCCCCCCCTCCCGCTCCCAGGCAGCTGCACTAAGGTTCAGGCTGATGAGCTAGCCAAGAAACGACTTGAACAGGAATTGGTACCATCATTCTGGCTGAATTCAGTGGAATGAAGACAAGAATTCATCCCCAATTTCGGCTGAATCGCTGAATATCATCTTGTTTCGGGTCCTGAATCCAGCATGAAGCATCCCGAGCCGAATTGGCCCACCCTGGAACTGACTACCTCCCGCCAGGCAGCTCACTGTCTCGACATGACAGCCGCGCACCTCTCTGCGACCCGACAGCCACGGGGGTTCCACGGAGCAGCGCCGACAGAGGGGCGAGACGCTAGCCGCTAGCTGCTAGGCGGCGAGTGAGATGAGAAGGGGGAGGGCCGGGGTTCGGGGCCGCCCTTACCCGCCAGGCATCTCGCCGAGCACGACGCCGCAGGTGGCGCACACGTCGGCGGCCGCCTCCGGCTCCGCCTTCGCCGTCGCGGCCTCCGCCTTCTCAGCCTGCACCCCCACCCGCCAGGCCACGGGGAACTATCGTCAGCCAAAGGCCCATCCCAAATATGACGACCTACACGGCCGAGATCCTATCTTCTGGGCGTACGGAGTGCATAAAGGGATTCGGGAAGTACCTGTAGGGGGAAGGTGGGTGACTCATGAGGGGGAAGGGGGGGGGGGGGGGGAGGGGGAGGGAGGAATCACCGGCTCGGCACGCGGCGGCTGCGGCAGGCGGCGGGCCAACGGGCTTCGCGCCGCACGCCTCGCTGCCACGGGAAGAGCAGGGCGCGCCACAGCCCGTGGTGCACAGACGGTTCGGAGGGAGGCCATCGTGGGTGTAGCGGGCAGAGGTAATCCAGGTGGGCGGGGGTTAGCAACGTCTAATCTCTATATCAGGCAGGTCGGTGTCGTACACAGGCTCGCGTCCGCGTAGAATGACTTGCACAGGTCACTGGGCGCGCCTAACCTGCGCCACCGATATGTCGCTTTCCGATTGGACAGATAATTATGAACCGTCGATTCGTGTCTTACGAAAGACCGGGTATATGCCAGCCTGGCACTCCACTACTTTGTTTTAGCGCCACGACATCGCGGTTTTAAAGGATTTTGATCTAAACTAGTTTCTCCCTTCCCTAATACCTTGAGCTTATTTCTGGCCACAGCGACAACACCCCTGTGGCTTTCGTGCCCCCCCCCCCCCCCCCCTTCCCTTTGTGTCACTGTAAGGGTGGTGTCACAATGGGGGGTGTCACTGTATAGGTGGGGGGCACGACCTATATAGTGACACATGTCACTATAAATAAAGGGTGTTGTCCTCATAAATACTGTTACATGACCAGCAATGTCTGTATATCCATTACATGTCACTCTCCTCATCGGAATCCGGCGTGGGAGGACGAGGTAACATTGGGAAAAAAAGCAGTAACTGTGGTTTGTTGAGCCCTGTTATATACAACTCTGGCTTGCATGCTTGACGTGAACTCGATTCTCAGACACAAATGCGAAAAGCTTCTCCGCGTATTCCTTAGCAGTAGCTAGAGAAATCACCGGCTCATGATCAGCGTCATCGACATCCACATCCGCCAGCTCATTCATGCCCTCTCCAGCGGCATCGTCCTTTTCCTCGTCAAGTAGGTGTGCGGGCTCCTCCTCCTCCACAACAATGACCCTCAGGCGGGACCACCACTTGACGCTCACACTGCTCCATGCTCAACACTCCTACATATCAACGGTGTAAATCATCTCCAAGGGTTTGCTCTGATCTGAGGACAACTGCTTGCCCAAATCAGACAACATTGCCGCAAGCTCGTCGTCGATGATAGTTGCAGGCACAGAGCGTCTGGTTATTCCTTTCTGCTCATCCGCCGCAACACGATTGTTCCGCCGAATTCTGGTGCGCAAATCCTCCGGCTGGCTCGGGGTCAAGATCTTGACAGCGACCCAGCAATTGCGGACAGAAGCATCCGAGACATCCTTGAGCATTCTCCTTCACAGTGAATAAATTAACGCGGCACAGAGCGGCGGCGAGTTTTGTGGTGTGTGTGTGTGGGGGGGGGGGGGGGGGGGGGGGGGGGGGGGGTTGCGCGAGAAACTGACCGGCGGCGGTGGCGGCCGCAGCGGCCTCTTGCTGGCAAAGGAACGGCGCCAGCCCGTGGATGTCGCGGGGTAGCCGTGCGCCGGCAGCTTGCTTGGCGCAAGAGCAGCAACGCCCGTAATCTTCGCGATGTACCAGACAGTAGTACGTGTCGCAGAAGGCTCGCTCAGTCGCACGCGGGGTGGAGGATATTCGCCCCCGCTATAGCTCGGAATAGCTCCCGCTCCCGCTATAGCTTCATAGGTAGCCGAAGTCCTCGGGGTCCGACTTACACTTTGGTTGGCCGCATATGTCTGCAAGGGATGCCGGTCGAGGTCACGGCCGGGGCACCAGCCGCTTCTTCCTAGTCATCGTGCCGTTTCGGGCGCCAGATCCTGCCGGGCGCGACCTTGGCTCGCATGGTGCGAATCCGGGGCAATTAGAGCGGAAGTGCCGGCAGGCCGCCCAAGAACGGCGGCGGCGCACCTCGGGGCTGCCGAGCGGGGCGCCGCAGCCGCGCGCGCAATGCCGCCGGGCGCAACCAACCGGGCCGCAACCGGGCGTAAGCCTGTAAAAACCCCGATTTTCCCAATGTTAAGCCCCTAGTGTCACTGTAACTATGGTGTTGCCCCTAGTGTTAAGCTGCAAGATTGCCCCCCCCCCCCCCTCGGGTCACTATAGGGGTGTGTCACTACAAATAGGGTGCCACTTTGGGGGTGGTCAAATCTGCTTAACACAGGGGAAAAATCGTAGCCTCCCCTCCCCCCCCTCCCCCCCCCCCCCCCCCGTGACTATAATGGTAGTGTCACTATATAGGGTGGCATTATAGGGGTGTTGTCGTTGTACCTGCATGTTCTGCTAGAGTGGTGCGGGTTAGTAGTTCACCCGTCACTGCGCGCCCATGCTTCATGTGCAACACGTGTCAGCTGACTTGCCATCTTCCAGTTTCGCCGTGTTATTACACACAGCAATTAACTATCCCGTAACTTGTCGCGGGCGAGGTCACGAGTGGTTGTTTAAAGACCGCACTCGGCTCACCGTCCGAGTGTGATATTCTCGTCCGTACACTCATGCGTTAATATGCCAAATGGAGAAAACCCGGCGCCGAGCCGACGCTCGTCGAGTCGCTTCAAACGGACATGCATACCCACTCCGTGTCGCTGTTGGGGATAAGCTCGTCATTACTGACTCAATTGGCGGCTCAAGGGGCGGCGCGATGTCGATGGACGTGCGGCACATGGCTCTAGCTCTGGGCAGCGCGATGCGGCGCAGCCGACAGGCAGCGAGGCACCCGCAGCGCGCCCCGACTTGCTAGCGCCAGCCAAGAGTGGCCATGTTGGTTCGAAATCCGTGAGTGACAAGGACCAATACCTCGCGGAGCCGAAGCTACGGCTGAGAGCATAGCGTGGTTTTCGAGGACAATCGGCTGGTCAGCCGTGTGCCCGGTATATTCTCGCTACTTACCGACATATGACGAACGATTACCTCAAGAAGGACGACCGGCGACTGCCGACTCAGGAGGAGTACATTTGGATGACTTGTTTTGGGGCTCACACTGCTCCTCTTTTCGTGGCTCTCGACGAGTTGCTTCCCTACGTTCCGGCCGGCAATCATGACTTCACCCCTTCCTTCGCGCGTGCTCGCAGCCACGCCGAGGCCATCGACAAGGCGTTTCACTTTCGTCTAGCCTTCCTCCATCGGCTGAACGAGATCAACCGTGTGCACGGTGACCATGGGGTGTTGGACGTGTTGCGGGCTCAGCATTTCCAGCCCACAGCGGAGCACCTAGGGTCGGCGGTTTTTGGGGACCCTATGAGCGACTACGAGCTTAGCTTCGAAGAGACGGTGGCCAACAGTGTGCAGGTCTCGGCTACCGCTCGCATGCACGCGACACTCGCAAGACGCGGGCATGGACGTGGGCGTAAGCGCGAAGGCGCTCGTGGCCGTGGACGCAAAGGTGAGCACGGTTGGTGGCGTGGGGCGCCTTTCGTCGGTACTGCCAGCGCTTTGCGAGGCCACCTATCGGTTGCCGTCGCACAACCGACCCTGGCAACTCAACGGCGGGACGAGCGCCATGTGTCTAGACCGGACCCCTTTACCCTATACATACTTCATTTAGACCTCCCTCGGTGCGGCGCTCTATGCAGCTATACCCAAGCGGCTCAACCACTCATACATGCACATGACGGTTCAACAACCCGTCTACCGTACCAATTCACCGTGTTCCTCGGTGATTATACACTACGAGTTGCATCCGGTTTGCAACGACCTTCCTACGTGCTTGTACGTTTCGAGCGCGACGGGCGCGCAGGGCGGCCCTCCTACCTAAACCTTCCCCGCAAACCCGTACCGTGTCTAGCCCATCCAACATTTTATTACAATGCGACTGCCGGCAACTTGGCGGACGCTGTTGAATGTTTTTTTTGTAGCTGCCATGGCCGCATGTTAACCCTTCTGTCCAACGTCGCACTTGCGTGATTGCCGAGCCTGAAGCCCTCGCCCCCTGGGCGGCCTCGCTTCGGACCCGTCTACATGAGGCTCATACGAGCTGGGGCAGCGGGCTCTCGTCTTCCTTTCAAGCTCCTTCACCGCTCGTACTCTTCGGAGCTACTATGGAAATCTAAATAAGGTCGCCAAGCTCTGCCACGACTCCTAGAGGCAACCACCGCTATTGTTGTTCGGTACGTCGCATGGAAGTCGACGGGGCGGGGTCACATCTTCGGGGCTTAGTCGTTGAAGTCCTACTCCGCAGCCATCAACACGTTCTTCAAGATGCACAACATCGATCCCATCGCCAAAGACAGCCTTCACCTCACCACGAACGAGTCTTGGCCTCATGCTAAGGCAGCGGCGTATGGAGGCTGTGGCCTTGCGTGTCACGCTGCCTGATGATGTCGCTTACTCGTTTGTTGAACGTGCCGAGCTCGTTGTCTCTGCTTCTCCCCCCGACTGCCGGTACGACTTCCGGACCCTCACGGCCGCCGTCGTCAACTTCATGTGTTTCGCCTAGGGACATACTTACTTGCGTATCGTGTCGAGTGCGGGACGCACACGTCGATTCGTACAACATCATCTTCAAAGTGTACCGCGAGAAAGGCCGCGCCCGCAAGTAAGGCCCCGATGATATGCGATTACTCCTTCTCCCCGTGGACGAGCACCCCTGCGTTGCGCGTCTAATCAGGGACTTTCGTCATCGACAATGGCAAACCCCCCCCCCCCCCCCCCCCCCCCCCGGGCAATGTTTCCTTGGCCGAGACTAGCTTATGGG
Source organism: Tetraselmis striata (assembly GCA_006384855.1). Classification (NCBI taxonomy): domain Eukaryota; kingdom Viridiplantae; phylum Chlorophyta; class Chlorodendrophyceae; order Chlorodendrales; family Chlorodendraceae; genus Tetraselmis; species Tetraselmis striata. The sequence continues at coordinate 18,025 of VCJN01003152.1, forward strand.
CTGTCACTTCTGCCGAACACTCCAAGTCGTGGACTGCCGCTACCATGTCGGAGTGGTTTCTACGAATGTTTGCGTCGTCGGTGCGGTTCCCCCGCTGGCATCTCCTGGACGACCTTGCACAATCTTCGCAATAGCGGTGCAGCCTCTGCCGCGAACGCCATTGGTGTCTCGCTGCCCCACATCCGCCATCATGGCGGGTGGGCGCGCAACTTCGACGTCGTCCTGGACTACATCGACCACAATGTCCTCCCTTCACATGGCGTGTGGTTATTCTTTTTTGGCCACATCGCGCCCGTTCGCCACTTCCGGGTCAGTTCATAAAGACTCCGCAGCGGTGGCCCCCCCGGTGCCTCTTAGATTACTTGGCGCTATCCTGCTTAGTCAATATACCGCTCTCTCCGTTCGCTCTTTCCGGGCAAAACCATAATCAACTTTGAAATGATCTAAACTAGTTTATGAGATTTCCTCCTTTCCTAACCGCTTTGTGGCTGTATGTGCTGCTGGAGCGGTATGGGTTACTAGTTACTCACCCGTCGATGCGCCCCTTCATGTGCATCACGAGTAGACATAATAAAAGCAGCGGCCGTAACAGCTGAGCGTGCCACACTTTCATGTGCAGCACGAGTAGACATAAAAGCAGCCGGAACCGCTGAGCCTACCATCTCCCAATTTCGGTGTGTACCGCAGTCGAGTACATGTATATCGCGCTGTAGTACGAGTATCGATCACGGGCAGCCGAGTACCGATACGAGTACAACTAACATTCCATCCCGTCCTATGGGCGACTAATCCTATTTCCAGGTGATAAGGGAATCGAACCAGTGTTCTCCTGGATTGCAGCCAAGGCTCCGAAACCAGTAAAAGCAGTACAAACGATCCGAGCACGTCATATACTTGCGGGCAGCCCTATATATATATATATATATATATATATATATATACATACATACACATATATATATGTATATACATATATATATATACATACATATCCCGTACCCGGGCAGCCGAGTACCGCGGTATATCGCGCTGTACGAGGATCGATCACGGGCAGCCGAGTATTGGTACGAGACTCCCACAGTAGCGCCAAAACTGTAGGGTTTCCTTGGGAGGAACGACCTAGGAAACCTTGGTTTTCGCAGCGCCGTCAGGGTTAAGTGACGACCCTGCCGGCCCGGTACGCCGGTACCGGCCAGCGTCGGTCCGGCGGCGCCCTTTAGCCGAGTATAAAGGGCGGCCGCGGACCGGGGGCGCCTTCAGTTGTTGGAAGGCACCCGACTATATTGTCTTCTACGACTGGTACATTTTCGTTTATCTTCGACTACAAAAATTCAAATTTCTTCTGCGTTCTGTAGTGTGTTTGATCCCGGCACTCACCATGGCTCGCTCCGCGAGTCCGTCTTGGGCGTGGCTCCTTGTCTCGCTTGTGGTGCTGTCGCCTTGCTTTCTCGTCTCTGTTTTAGCAGTAGACAAGTTTGAACTCGTTTGGAACGAGTTACTTGAGTCTCGCAGAGCTCTTCGCGAGCAACTCGTTTCGCGCGAAAATCATCTCACTGTCCTAGGTGGCGACACTCTACCTGCAGACGGGGTAGCTGAATCTCCCCCTCTCGTCGCCGCTAGACATGCAGTTGCTAATACTTCTGCTGCTCTACTCCGTATCGAACGAGAGGTCTCTGAGCTTAGGCAGGCAGTCGCGTCGTCGAGCGGTCCGTCCACTTCGGCTTCAGCTTCGAAACGCGTTGCGGAGGGGGACGCCGACTACGACCGCAAGGGCAAGAGACCAGCTCAACCTGCAGCTGTGGAAGCTCCGTCTCGCACCATCCACGCACCCGAGGATGGCTGGCTGGACAAAGATGGTAAGGTTCACCGCCGCCATACCGCTGATGCTCGTATTCTTCAACGCGACCTAGACGACGTCTTCCAGATCTATGACCTTTTGGCACCGGCGGAGGAGCCTCTGCGTGACTTGGTTGAGGACGGCACCGATCTTCCTGCTTCCTCACCAGCGTCGTCTGCGGAGCTGTTCAAGACGATCACCGCGGCACTGGCTTTGTGTACCACTGTAGCTCTTCGGATTAACAAGCGTGGCAAGAAGCTGCATGTGGAGCACGAGTACGGCGCGGAAGTCGCCAAGGAGTTCGATGCAGTGGACCCTCTCGGCGGGAAGGGCTCAGCGGACTATAAGGAGCTGAAGAAGGCGATTGAGAAGGTCAAGGCCAAGAAACCTTCCTCTTCTTCTTCGCGCGAGAAGCCTTCTTCCTCTTCTCGCGAGCCCGAGTCTTTTCACCGTGGGAGCGACGACCGGAGGGAGGGCGGCCGGCGCGAGGAGAAGTCTCCTTCTGGTCGGTCTTCTGCTGCGGACATCACCTGTTATCGCTGCCAAAGGAAGGGACACTTCAGTAGGGACTGCCCGAGTGCACGTCGATGAAGCTGTGGAGTCTGCAATCCTCCTGGCCTGGCCAGTGATGGTGTTCATGTAGCTGCAGTTAGGCCTCCGGGCGACTGTTAGCAGTCCTCCGGGAGCTGAGCTCAGGCTCGTGTCATAGCAGCTCTGATCTCCTCCGGGAGAGTCACCTGTTAGGTGGTGTATCTCCGAGAGATACCTCGTGTGTAATACATATGATGTCCCTGCGACTCTGTGCTGCCCCTGGCAGTTGTCTCGGCAACTTCCCATCAGTTGGCCGGCGATGCTTTCGTGTAAAGGGCGGCACACCCTGTGAGACGATTCATATGTCCCGTTGTGTCGGAGCGATATTTTATTTGAAAATACTGCTATTTTCAGTTCCAGACATTTTCGAGTTCAAACTCTTTGTTTGATTCATGCAGCAGTCATCCATGCTGCCTGCTAACCACTATGATGCTATCTGTGGCGTTGGCATTTTGTGACGGTTTTAACGTCAGCTAAATTTGAGCTTCCTCATGAGCCGGCTCTGGACGTCAATTCTCCTGTGGAATCGGCCGGTGTTATCCGTAAAGGCTGGCTATTTTGGGACAGTTTCTCTGAATCATTCAGAGTCAGTCGAGTCAGAGATTGGGTCAGGCATGGCTACCGTATGAACTGGGCTGATGGTCCCGCTCCACCCAGTCATCTGCCAAATCGCCCTTCCGCGCTGCAGCACCCCGATTTTATTGATAGGCAGATCGCTTTGTTATTGCCGCTGGGCCATAGCAGAGAAGAACCTATGCGTCATGTGGATTATATATGGATATTCCCTGTATAATTGACTCACATATGTCCGTGTACGGGCCCCGCCAGACCGGCCACTGTTCTTTCATCTGTTGGATCTTTCGGTCCCAGCCGACCCCGTACATTTTGATGCAAAATCTACGCTGTCTAGCTGCGAAAACTGTAGGGTTTCCTTGGGAGGAACGACCTAGGAAACCCTGGTTTTCGCAGCGCCGTCAGGGTTAAGTGACGACCCTGCCGGCCCGGTACGCCGGTACCGGCCAGCGCCGGTCCGGCGGCGCCCTTTAGCCGAGTATAAAGGGCGGCCGCGGACCGGGGGCGCCTTCAGTTGTTGGAAGGCACCCGACTATATTGTCTCCCACCCACCCGCCCGGAGACAATTAGTCGCTTGTGTGTACGTTTCCGGATGCTGCTCGATTTAGATTAGGGTTAGTCTGGTTAGTTGTGAAAGCACCTGAGGTGGGGAGTGAATATCATTTTGATATACGTCATCCCACAGGGGTGTTGCGTGTCCGATAAGCCCAGGTGCGGCAGCAATTAGTCAGGCTTTCCCAGCATCTTAGCCGTGATGAGAGGCCGAGAGCAGCATAGCGGAATGTACTGTCATGATGAGCCACGTGATCGATGGTGGCATGTAATTTACAAACACCGGCGGGGGCTCGGGACGCGCGGCGCCTTTCCGGACACCATCCGGTCTGGCGGCCCCGTACCAGTCGTGGATCTTTCGGTCCCAGCCGACCCCGTACATTTTGATGCAAAATCTACGCTGTCTAGCTGCGAAAACACATACAGCTCTAGTTATTTTGGCTCGTGTCCGTAGTGTAAAACAACCTGCGCCACCTTTGTGGCAAAAACAGACTCGACTTTGAAGCAACCATGCATGTCAATTACCGTATATTGAAAACCATCATTATTGGTCGCTACCACTGGGGCTACAGATAGCGACGATTTTACGATTTTGGGCGACTATCTATCTGATCTACCTACGACTATTACTATTTTGGTTATTTTTTGTTACTTACTACGGCGGTATTCTGGATCGATCACGGTCGTAGCCCTGCCTGCCTGAGCGCCTTAATTTAATTACTTTACGTAGTATTTGCTGATCTCCTCGAGACCAAATTTAGTATATAGAATGATACATCACATTGTCAGCTATGTATCATGAACGATTCGGCGTCTTATCGTTGTGACTGTAACTATAATTTAGCTAGCACCTTGTTATTAGCAGCTTCTTCATTGCACAGCAACGTTAATCAATCACTTGTGTTTTGATATGATCCGTACTCGTAGGCGAGGACTCGTACTCCATGAGATGGAGGTTTATTTTCATACGCTGAGGGGAAAGTCCCTGCTGGGATATTCCACAGCACCAGCAGCACATGTATTACTGCATAGATACAACTCCATGCGGCTGTATACACGTTACTTTCTATCTACTATCTCTCTCTGCTCTCTGCGGCAGCAAACTGTCGAAAACTGGAAATGGAGGTCATCAGTGTCCGCGCGTGATTTATGCCTAACTACAGGGCGGTGTGTGATTATTGGCACTGACAACCACCTGACTGTGAGCGGCAGTGTTTGATTATTGGGGATGATAGCATGCTGTGATCCCATACGCGCAGTGTGCAGTCGTGTAATAATCTCTGCACATATCTAGAAGCAGATCCTGCCTGTACAAAACCAGTCGTCCCTCTTGCTGGGGTAGTATTTCATAGTCCGACGATCGGATCACATAAAATAATCAATGCTGCTGCGCTAAGACTTGGAGCACTGCTCGCTGGGCCATTGCGACCTGTCGTCCTGCGAGGCGGCGTCGGGGCGCGTGAATTGCGGGCGGCAGCCTACATAACCCCCCCCCCCCCCCCCCCCCCCCCTCTTCGCGCTTCACAAGGAGTTGATACACAGGTCATCCAAGTCTAGCCACATCCCCAGGTGAGATTCCCAGCAACTGCCACCATGTGTTATTTTGGCATGCAGATACATCTCTAGTTAGACACGCTGTGGTATGCCACGGCGATCTCACGGCCAGCCCTTACCGTTCTGGCAGCAGGTTGTGGTCACACACTGCGGCAGAGTGGATTTACTCGGTCCCTCCTTGACCGCAAACGGGACAATCGGAATATCATGCCGATGCTTGGCGGGGGCATGCACTTGGTCGTCCAACCGCAGCCCCATTGTGGCCCCATCCGCGAACTCTCCAACATCAGCAAAGGACCTGCCATATCCACGTTGGAGCGGCAAATTGATTGAACTTATTGGTTCTCGACAGCACAGGGAGGTCCTTGGGCAGAAGAATACAAAGCGTTCCTGCTTATATCAGGGCCTCGTGGACGACGAAAGCCTGTGCTGCAGGCGGAATCATGATTACTCATGCGAAACATTCATGGGCAAGACTCGTGTATTTGCATCGTTTTGCGTGCGGCCAAGATTGTCTGATCGCATCGCAGAGTTCGCAGGTACACCACGAGCATTGGCAAGTCGCCAAGTCCATATGCGCACGCGCTCGAGCTTGGATCCAACGATGCAATTTCAACGCTAGTGGAAATGGTCACCTACGGCTCCCGGCTGTCATAACTCAGCAAAATAGCACAACGGCGGCAGACTGCTTGGGCAGCTCCCTCGGCACCAAAGCTGCCATTGTTCGACCCATGAAACCCATGTTGCCGCACCTATAGACGCCACCTGACGGCGGTGGACCTGCTGCCACCGGCTGCAATTGCCGTCACTCATCCGAGGATGTCCGCAGCGCCAACATTATGCACCAATACAATGGCATAGTGATTACACGGGACACATGCCTTTACCACATACTCGAGGTGGCAGTGGCCACGCCGCATTGCTGTAACGGACCGCCTAGAGCGCCGAACACACATGTTGATTATTCGAATGGATTGCACGGTTGCAGGAACATCTTGTGAGCAGCAGTACGCAGTTCCTGAGCCTCTTCTCGCGTGCCCAGGCACCTGGGCGTCATCACCTAGGGGGTCGTCTGTCGGTGCTGGCGTTGCGTACGCCATCACCACACCGACCAGAACGATTCAGCTCTGCGGGAACAAAACGGACCGCTGCGAGTAGCGCCGCATCAACCCAACGGGCGTCCAGGTCACTCCAGACTGGGAGCACACGGAGTCGATCAGGGCACCATGGAGTAGGGCTGGATCCTTACCGGGCGCTGTGATGGCCTGATGGACGTCAATATCACCGTCGCGTGCCGCCGGCCAGCAAGAATGCAGAGTGGCGCGTGAGCTGCCGTGCGAGGCTGTCCCCGACGATCTCCGTCACCGCCACGTGCGCCACGCTGTCCTCCAGGCTGTGGTGCGGCCCCGGTATCTCGTGCGTCTTCATCGCGCCAGAAGTCACCTGCCGCAGGGCCAACCTCTCAGCATTGCGCATGGACAAGTACCCACGTGCATGCCTATACAGCAAGGGATATGCTATCGGTGATACGTAAACATATATCTCGTTCATATTCATGCGTACATTAAAAACGAAAAACAAGTGTATTTTCATGTGAGCGAGTGCGCTTAAATAATACATCAATGCAATTCCAATGCATGTAAGTACATATTTATACGGTTTTAGGACTACACACACACACACACCCACACACGCACACACCCACACCCACACACGCATATACACACAACTCAGTGATTTCATGTGAATGATATGAATGACAAATCGTTATTTAGTGACATATCTATAACATGGACGGCGCCTGCCGTACCTCCGCCCAGCGCTCTGCGAAGCTGGCCGGAACGTAGGGGTCCTCCTTGGCCCGGATGACAGTGACGGGGCAGGACAGCTTGGTGGACAGGCGATCATCCAGGCTGTCGATGGGGCCGGCGGCCTGCAGAGGGTTGTGCCGCGGGTAGTGGAAGCCCTGGTAGTGCGGGGTGTAGGTCTCCTCCGCCGTGATGTCCGCCAGCAGCGTCAGCACCATGTTGTCCCCCGCCTGCGCCGCGCCCGCAACACAGGTTCGACACCGCCTGTCCAAACCCACCCACCCAGAGCCCAGAACAACATGGCCCTCCCTCGCGCCCTCCCTCCCTCCCTCTCATGGCGCGCGCGCCCGCTCATCCGCTGTCTCATCCCGAGAAGCATGATGCGCGCGGGCAGGCACCTGATCGACATGCTTCAGGTGGCGCGGGAGCCGAGAGCAGCCCTCCAGCTGCTTGAGGAAGGCGCGCTGCGGGAGGCTGCCCCCTGGCGGGCCCTCCCCCCCATGGCCTCCATGGGGGCGCTCCGTCACCCTGCGGCCGGGGCGCCAAGGGGCGGATGTTACTCCGACAGGCCCATTGAGCGCGCGCGCAGTGGGAGTGTGGCTCTGAGGGAGAAGGGCTGGCGGCGCGCCACGCACCGAAAGGGGTCATGCTTCAGGGTGACAAGCACGTGCGCCCACGGCGTAAAGAGGTTGTTCTTGGTGCCGAGCAAGGGGTCAGTCGTGTTCCACATCGAGGGCGCCGCGCAGCCAGCGACCAGCAGGTGGATTGGGGCCCGGTTGTACTTGCCCTGAGGACAGGGTGGCGGCCCCGGGGGGGGGGGGGGGGGAGCAAGTGCGAGATGTCATCGGCCTACATGTGGATTGATCGCGAGGTGCGGGCCGGGAAAGACGCGCTGTGAGGCACCCCCGCAGCCGTAATGCAGTCAACAGCCCGTGATAGGGCTGAATGGCATGAGCAATGTGTAGCATCAAGCACCTCCTGCTGGATTCAGGCAGAGCTGAAAGATCATAGAAGCCGCACTGTGAAGGAATCGTGTGCATTCAGCGGGATGCTTACCCATTCAGCCCTACGTACACTTGCAACTCCCTCCCCTATGGAGCGGCAAAGGCGCCCTCCCTGGGATCAAGTGCCTCTTAACTAGGCGAGGGTGTTGCGTGCGGATCGGGCCAGGGGAGCAAGGGAGTGCGCCGCCGCCGGAAAGGAGGCAGGTGGAAGGGAGAGCGGGGGAAGGGGGGTGGGGGCTACCTTGAGACAGCAGGCCACCTCGTATGCAAGGATGCCACCCATCCCGTGGCCAAACAGGGCCACCGGGACGTTGTCCGTCAGCTTCAGCCGGATCGCCTGCGCCGCGTTGTCCGCCAAGTCCTGCAGGTTCCTGCCATAACCCGACAGTCATGCGCTCAGCTACTGCGACTGCAGCACTGATAGCCCTACAGGTGGCAGCTTTGGATTGCTCAGGGTGTTGGGGGGGGGGGGGGGGGGGGAGGGGGGGGCGATGCGCCGCACTTGACTGGTGGCTCAGAGGCGCGGGAGCCGCGACCGGGCAGCTGCACCGCCTGTCGACGAGACACAGGGAGGCTCCGCGCGCATCAGCAACAATGAGCAAGACAACGGGATCGCATCACCGATGAAGCTCACTGAACAGTGGCAATGTCAGACGCACTGAGCATATCAGAGGGCAATAAGAGCATGTCGGTCATTGGGATTCCGGATCCCCAAAACAACAATGACATGTTTTGCAGGATCGGGTTGGAAGATCCGTGGGGTATTCGTGGCATATGTATTCTTATGTGTCTTTCCAGATAGATATACTTTTTCTCTCACCGCGCCCGGGAAGGGGGGGGGGGGGGAGAGGTCGAAAACAATAACATGCCACGAATCCAAGGCGTAGTCAAGGGGGTTAAATGGTGCAGACTCAGACAAGGGCTTAGAATAGTCGCAGTTGCCAAGACATGGTGGGCTGGATGGCAGGAGTAGCCGGTGCAGCTTGGCAGGTCCAGCGTGGCTTGCCTTCACGCTGATGAAGTTGGGGAGCCTATCGTTCCAGCCCTCAAACTGCACGCTGGCGTTGCAGCCGGCGGAGGGGAAGCAGAAGAGGTCCAGCACGGTATCGCTTCGCCCGGGCGTGAGGCCCGAAACCCAGGCGCCCAGCTTCTCCAGCGGGGGCTCCACCGGGCAGAGCTCCTCCATCAGCAGCTCCAGCATCTACTTGGAGGATGGGGGAGCGGTGGGGGAGCGGGGGGGGGGCTCAAAATGAGGTGCCGTATGCGCTTATGCATGCGGAACCTGGTTCACTAACCAGCGCCCAGGAAAGCCTCCTACGGCCCCCTATGTCTTACTAGCTAGACCCAACAGCAGACTTGAAGACATGTGGGGAGCTCGGAACATTCAAAGAGGCGGCCCAGAAGATTGTAAGTGCAGCCCAGGAATCAGCACCTGCCAGCGGCACCTAGGCAGACTTGGCCTGGGAATGGTTTACTATGACTGTCCGCAGTATACACCTATGCTGTTGCGCAGTTGTCCCACGGACCTTTTTGCACTCAGATGCGGAGAGTCTGCACGGTATTCAGTCCGTATTCGCGATACCAATCGCGATGTCGCTTTGTCAGTGACAGTTTTAAAGCACGATGCTACAAGTTGTACGACCGTATTCCCTCCTTGCCCCCTCGCACAGCACTCGAGCAATGCCCGTCTAGCGTATTATGGGTTACCCATACCTGTACCCCTATACTACATTGGAGCGATGCCTACAGCCCAGCGCCCCTATGAGCAGTGTAAGCGCCAGCCGGGGCCGGTGTTTCGGCAAGCCCCCCCCCCCCCCCCCCCCCTCCCCCCCTCCTTCAAGCCCTGCAGCACCGGCGGAGGCGCACGTGCAGTCGCGCAGGGGGGCTCCGCACCGGCAGGCAGAAGCCCAGACCCTGGGAGGCGGTGTTGGAGCTCAGCCAGATAGCGCACTGCAGCTCCGGCATCACGGCGACCAGCGACTGCGCAAGAGGAAGCGGGGGACCGGGGAAGCCACAGGGGCAGGGGGGCAGAGAGGGACGGAAGGGTCAGTAATGTCCTCAGTTGCCCATCAGCACCGCCGCCCGCCTTGCTGCTTTCTTGTCTGCCCAGGTTGCTTTAAATGGCCAAGGGTGTTGTTTGCGGTGTGCTAGCAAATAGGCCAGCAGGGTGGCTGTGGCGGCCTACACAGCCAGTCTTGGACAGAGTTGGGCATGACTCCATTTGAGCTGGCTAAGCTTCTCCAGATGCCGCCAGCTTTTTCACAATTCCGCTTAACAACTTGCGGCTACCAATGTGTCGTCTAGGCTGACGTAGGATGGTTAGGCTCCCGATTAAGTCAACGTAATACGCCAATTTACCTCGTGGTTGGCGGGTTTCCCGATCATACAATCTGCATGTGGTAGGCTGATTGATTTGTTTTAAAGCCGACTTTCACTGAAATCGGTATACTTTTTAATTGCACTCTTTTTTCAGCCAAAGTTGGAATAGTCAAGCCACCCCTAGAAGATATACGAGGGTCAATTCAGTTACATGCAACTTTGTGAGGGACTTTATCAAGGTGGCGCTATCGCTATTAACAGTGCATACACCCAGCGCTGGTCCAAGAGTCATGGAGCACCGGAGGGAGGGCAGCAAAAAGGGGGCAGGACTGCAGTGGGGGCACCACGCACCTGGCAGCAGCTACCTGGCTGCGCGCCACAGTGCGCGATGAGCGGCACCAAGCTGCCGGTGGAGCCGACGCGGACATTAGTGAAGCCGTAGCATGCCGCCTGGCCCTACACCGCAGCCCCCCGGATGGCAGCCGCGGGCACGGGCTCAGTGCCCTCGCCAGGAGCAAGACAGGTGCCAAAGCTGCCAAGCCCCTGTAGTATACCTTACGCATATCCCAGCGCAAATTGGAGACATTGTCGCGGGGCAACCCCCAAGATGCAACTATGAGATTTGCCCATGGTGATCATACCCGTAACCACCCATTGAGTTTGCTGTGTATTAGTGTGTTTGACCCCCCTCGCAGATAAAACGAGATTTCTTTGGAGATGTGTCAACGTACACTGCGAATATTGAACAGAATGCTGACTTGACGGTGCAAAACAGTTAATTGCGTTTGCAACCTGCAAACCCGATGCAAGCTGACACGGTAGCGAGCTCATGATGGATGCCCAATGCTCAGGTCTGAACCAAAGGACGTACAACGGCAGTACAGCGCATGCTATGGTGGCGGGGCGCATGTGATCGAGTCATTGGGGCGGCGGCGGGGGCGGCGCACCGTCTTGCCGATGGGGAAGTGGTTGGCGAGCATCGTCTGGATGGTGGCCTCGCTGAGCATACCCGGCGTGCTGCCCACTCCCGCCGGCTGCACCAGCCACAGCAGGATCTGCGCCATCTCGGCCGGAGTAGCCAGCAGGCCGCTGGTTGGCTGCAGCGGCTGCAGTGGCGTGCGAGAGGGCACGCAGTCGCCGGTCTTGTCCAGCTGCAGCGGAGCCCGCCATGCTTGTCAGCCTCTACCGTAGCTGTGCGTCCGGCGCCAAGCACGAATAGACGCATATATCACCGGATGGAAGGCGGTACGGCGCGGGAATGCGGCAGGGGGGGGGGGGGGGGGGGGGGTTGATGGCATGAGATTTGACTGCTCTCACTGGGACGACTATGTAATGAGTATCAAAGGACTTATTGCCCTTTAAAGGATGACATGCAACGGGCCCAGCCAGCCCTGCCTGCGTTCATGATCTTAGCCCAGGATCAAGTAGCAAGCCTTTGCGGTGCTGCACAGGAATAAGGAAAATTTCCTGCACCTGCCCGTCTGGCCGGTCTGACCTGATCCAGTGAGGGCTTCTGCGGGTTTAAACCCTGAAACACGGCAGAGCGCCATGCCAGAACGCCGGGCTAAAATCTCGCAGCACGTCCAGATACATAATATGAAAGACAACATGTTGACATCGTCCTGGAAAGGGGAGTACTACGAGGTAACCAGTGCCCACGTACAGATGGACGTGACGCGCCCTGTCCGGAGATTAAAAAAGGGGCGGCGGAGGGGCATGGCCCGCCCCCCAGCGCGGGATGCTGCCATGGCCGTAGCCCCGTGAGAAGAGTGCTGGTCCTGATACATGCATGAAGCATGGGGCTCAGAGGTCCATCACAATGTCGGAGGGTATGCTATGAGATCTTAGGGTAACGGCGACCATGGGAGTTTAGGGTTATGGCGCATGCTGGGTCTTGCGCAGGATGATGGCATGACACGGCTGTCCCGCCAGGCAGCGCCGTGAATAAGCAGCAAAAGTGCCATTCCGGCACATCAAGCGAGGGCTGCCGCAGGGATGTCAGGCCAGGGAAGCGTGCGCACAGACAGTACTACCTCCGGGCATCATGTTGGAATCACACCAACATCCCCCTGAGAGGAGAGCCCTACCCATTATTTCCCGATGACTAAAGTACAACATCACCCACAGCGTTAACGTGCTGTCACTGACGTGCACGGATGGCATGGAGGAATGGAGGAAGGGAGAAAGAGAGAAAGGATTGTGCATGGGAGAGAATGTGTGTGCGTGCTGTGATAGTGGTGGCGTGCGAAAAGGGAGGGGGGAGGCCTTGCCTCGTACTGCATGGTCGTTCGGTTGGCGCGCATGGTGAGCTCTAGCGGCTGCATCATGCGCCCCTGCACGTACTCCGAGTACTCTAGCCCGCTGTACGACTCCAGCAGCGCGCCTGCACGGCAAACAAGCGTCCGACCACTCTGCGGTCAGTGCCCAGCGCCTGCCTAGTGCAACTGCCGCGTCAGCACTGCATCCTTCCCTCCCCCCCCCCCCCCCCCCCCCCCGGGGGCCATACTCTGCCGCACAGCCACTACATGTGTGCATGCCCCGACACACTTCCAGTCATTGAAAAAGCCTGCCTTTCCCCGCTTCCAAAGCAATAGAGTATAGCTGCTGCGTTGACAGATGTAAATGTGACAGATGTACAGGTGACTACACGCTAAAGGTGACGAGGATGTAGGGCTGGAGGGGCAGTGCAGACTGCCAAGGATGTGCAGGAAAATAACGGGCCAGGGCGGGGAGGCAATCAATGCACAGGAGAGGGGGAATATGTGTGTGTGGTGGGGTTGGGGGGGGATGTTGGCGCTGCCGCCCACCCGTGAGGTCGTCGTCGGTGGCGTTGAGTTGGTGCGCGGTCCCCGGCACCGCCAACTGCTGCAGGCACAGCCCCTTCAGGCGCTCCATGATGAGGCTCTTCTGCACGATCTGTCGGGTACGGTGACCAGTAGAGGCGAAAAGGTGGGGTGGGGTGGGGTGGGGTGATCAGCGGTGATGGGAAACGCACTTCCAGGCAGGCAGTATTCATTGTGCAGCAACCTCTCCCTGTCTCTCAGCCTCTGGCTGGCTGACATTGCACGCGGCGGAGAGCACGCCTCCATGCTGGCCAAATGGGAAGGCGGAGGAGGTAAGGCGGTACGGGGCAGGACAAGGGGAGGAGGACAGAGGGGAGCTCGTGTTTAATGCTAAGCAAAATGAATTTGCCGTGATATAAGCATTTTATCACGATTTTAGCATTTTCAGCCATCTCGCAGAACTCTCTACAATGTAATTTCGCGGATAGAATTTAACGTCCCGGTTACAATCTGCAGGTCTTTTCAACCGTTAATAATTTTAATACTTTCTAATTGCCTCAAAGTTTCATTTGCACTCCTGTTTATCTTGATCATATATAGTTGCTTAAAACTGGCAATAAAAGATATGCCTTTTGCGTAAAGAATTTTTATTTGTTCGGATCCACGGCGATAGGTATGGGGGCGGTGGTATGAATGTGTGATCATCTGCCAATGAAGGCAGCATCACCCATGATAGTCTGCCAGCGTTGCAGCTTTCATGCATTGCAGAATCAGCACCTGGCGCACGCGGAAAGGGATGCAGGTGGAGGAGGAGGTAGGATGGTAGGATGGTAGGGGTAAGAGGGGGTGGGAGGTGTCGCTGCTCACCGCCTCCACGGCCGTGAGAGCGCTCGTGTCCAACGACCTACGCTGTGCCTGGGCATCATCGCCCTCTGGGACCGCCAGGCCAGAGGTGTGCGTGAGCAGGTGGTGCAGCGTGATGGGCGTCTTTGTGTCCAGCTGCGCGCCGACGCAGCGAGCAACGAGATGTGTCAGCCGGTGGCATGCTATAAATAATCAAGGCAGACAGCACAGTGCCTGCCTTACACATATACTCGTAGGAACCTCAGGCACAGGGCGTACACATACTCGCGGCATAACGTAGTTGTCACTCTGCTATCTCCCCTACCCCCCCCTTTGGGGGTGATGATATCCCGGTTTCAGTGAGGTTCAAAACAGCGAACCCGCGCCTTCAAATTGGGTGGGCGTCAAGCTCCAAAACCAATGTGATACTCAAGGCAGACGTCCGCCTCAAAAGCACAATGCCTGCCATACTGCAGCGAGGTGTCAAATATATAGTTGCAGCAGGTACAGGAAACACAGCGTACACGTACTCGTAGTACATTGTAAGTGTCACAGCCCAGTAAGGGAGGGCCGCGCCGGCTCTGCACGGCGCAGCGCGGGCCCCCCACCTCCATGCCCTCCGGCAGGATGTCGTTCACGTCCGCGTGCAGGTTCAGCCCTTGCTCCTGCAGGCCCCAACACCGCTGAGTCAGCGCGCCATCCCACCCCCTCTTGCGCACGCACCGCACCGCACCATGTGGCAGCCAGCCCCCTGTGCTGCTGTGCCATGGCCTGCCACGAGTCTTCGGTCCTTACCTGCCACAGCTGCATGATGCCCAGCGTGCAGAGCACCTGTGGCGCAGGGGTCCCCGAGCTAGTCAGACCCCGCATCATGGGGTTCAGCCGAGCAAGGAGGTACTGACGCATAAACCGTTTCTGCGAGCATAATCTCAGAGTTGTAATGCATAAGCAGGAGATGGCGGAGCGTGACCGGATGTATTATGTTGTAACACAATGTCTTGGCGAGAAAACGGGTGTCACTATGGGCTTTGTAAGTGGGATGGGCGGCCGTGCCGTGGATGTGACACTGCGAGCATATCGCTGTGAGCGTTGATGTTGATGTGGGGTACTCCTGATGTGGCATAGTATGCACCGAACGCCTGGGCGCTATGCACATCTGTGGTTTGCACCCCTTCCTACGTAAGCACTACATGCTTACATTTGCACGGATTGAACACACTGAATGATGATTTATAAGCGTGGAGTATAACTATGAAACTCCAATCCAGACACACAAAACGTACAGCCCATGCACTTATAACAATGACATAGCAGTAGCATTGCGACCTAGGCACGCCAACATCCATATTATGCACAACCCTGGTATACACGCGAAAAATGGGCTAGGACGGGTGAGCCGGGCTGGAGGGCGGGAATGGGGAAGGCGGGAGCGGGGAGGGAAGGGCGCCTTGGAGCAGTTGCCGCAGCTGAAGAGACTGCTGTTGACGTCCAGCACCTTGCCGTCCTCCACACACTCGTACCTGCCGCCACCGCCCGCTCAGCGCGACTGTCCCCCCCCCCCCCCCCCCCCCCCTCGACGCCAGGGTAGCCAGCCAGGTCGCATAGATCGCCCAGGGCCAAGGTGAAGACCGATGCATGCGGAGGGTGTGTGTGTATTGGGGGGGGGGGGGGGGGGGGGGACGGGCACCCCAGGCCGCGCGTGAAGACCATCGGCGGCCGCTGCCCTCTCGCGCTCCCGGCTCGCACTACCACGCACGCCGCGCCGACCGCGCCGCTGGACTGCAGGACCACCGGCGGCCGCGCGCGGGAGTGCGGAACCACAGGATCAGAGGATCAGAGGTTCGATATGCAGGTCGGCGAGGGCGAGGCGAAGGGCGGAGCGTGGACGTCGAGGGGCGTGAGGCGTGGAGGCGGGGGGACCTTGAGCAGCGGGTAGCCGTGGCGGTGCAGCAGGATGTCCAGCTGCTCCACCCGGGGGGCGCCCGCCGGCGTCGCCATCGAGAGCAGCCGGCTCGTCTCGGCAGCCTGCGCGCGAGGCCTGCGGCGGCGAGCCTGGTCGTGACGGATTCCGACCGCGAGGCGATGCCGTCTCGAAGGGAGTAGCAAGAAGCGGCCAGGTAGCGCTACTAGTTGGGTGTTTCTGACGAGCATATCCTTCCCGTCAAAGGGGTAGGGCGGACCTTTCGTGGTCAGTGCCGGGTATTTTGATGGCAGTGCTTTAGACGGTGATCCAACAGTGTTGGAAATTCCGTCACTGGCGTTCAATTAATCTTGCAGAATGCTTCGGCAATTTGCTTATATTGACTATCACGGAACGTCGACTAACCATCAGGGCTTTCCGTTGATCCGCTGCCCAAACTCCGCCGTCGTAGAAACACTGGAAGGGTTTCACTGGTGCCAGTCCTGTCCCGGGGGCGGGAAAAAAAGTGCGCGGCTATGCCGGATCAATCGAATGAAGGCTCGCGCGCGCCAGCAGCCACCAGCAGACGGAGGCGCGCGGAGGTCGGTTGGCAAAGGTCGACAGGAGGCAGCACGAAGCGGCGCCGCCGCGACGATACCCGTAGACAACAATACCCTCTGCTTCGCTTTTGGTTGCCCGCAGCGCAGGCCAGGTGCAGGTGACGAATAAGTCCCATCACGGAGCTGCAGGTCTCGCTGGCTGCCGGGCTGTCGCCGGCAAGGTGACAGTCGGTCGCTGGGGTTCCTGCGACTGCTTACGCGCGGACACGGCGGCCGGTCAACCGCTCAGCAGCGGCCGCTGGATCAGGATGTCCTCCCGCAGCAGCGCAACCGCCCACGACGCGCCGCTGCCTGACGAGGAGGCGTCCCTCACCGGGGGCCGTCCGCTGTCGGATGCCGCCTGCCATACCGGCGCAGGCGCTTTCGCCGTGCCGGCCTCGCCGTCGCTGCTGTCGCCGCCGCGTGGGCCGGCGGGCTGGGGGCGCGGCCGCTCGGGGCTCTACGCCTTCCCCTGGACGCGCCTGCGGGAGGCCTTCTACGCCACGGTGATCGCCGTGCTGTGCGTGCTCGTGCTCGTGCTCGCCATCGCCCGGACGGGCAGCCGGCAGCTTGCGCCCTACTGCCTCTTCGCCGTCGGCGGCGGCTACATGGAAGGAAGTATGTTGCCTCCCTGATCTGCACGGGTTGGTACTAGCTCCTACATACGTTCTAGTCAGTGGGGAGACTGCGGTTGCCGATTCATCCCTGATGTAGTAGCGACTAACAAGTGCCAGAAGCGAGAGAGGAATTGGAAGAACAAGTAGAAAGTCGAGAGGTCCTGTAGCCCTACACGAGAAGCATGATTCTGGAAACTTGCCGCTCAATTCCCACCCCCCCCCCCCCCCGGGAAAGAAAAAAACCTCTGTGCCAAACTGTGCGATTGATAGCCCAGTTGCCGCGCCCTCCCTCACCCGTTTCGGCCCTGTGCACCTCGTATCGTTGCAAGCCTCTCTTGTAAACGTGCTTGTGCTGAGCGCCCCCCCCCCCCCCCCCCCCCCCAACCGACAAATAGCCGCTTTCCCACAGGAGGATCGACTGGCATCGTCGGACTGCAACGCGGCGATCAAAGCGTACCTCACCGAGGGGCAGTACGAAACGGTGCGTGCCCCGTGCCGCAGGGGGAAGGGGCGGTGGCCCAGTGGGGGCAACGTGGGCGTGGGTGGTGTGTGCGCAGCGCCCCGGGCTGACGGGCCTCCGGGCTGACGGGGCGCAGGACGTGGAGACCGTGGCGCAGGACGCACTGGACGTGCTGCGCGGCCTGTCGGCGCCCAATGCCACCTACGTGCTCGTGTTTGACATCGACGAGACGGTGCTGTCCAACATGGCGGAGTTCGAGCACATGCGGTATGGGAAGAAGCCGTACGATGGCGCCTGGGAGCACGCGTGGCAGGTGGGTGCCCACGCACCTTGGTCAAGGAAGTGCGTCCAGATGGGGGATGTGGGGCACCACAGTAACATTACCCCCGCCACTGAGAGCAGCGCTGCTACGGGCGACGTCCATTGAACGTGGTGTGTGCTCCCAGCTCAACGCGACCGCGCCGGCACTGGAGCCCATGCTGCGCCTGTATGAGAGGGCCTTTGACATGGGGCTCAGCGTCACCTTCATCACCGGTGCGTGCGGCACGGCACGCCGGCCGACCTCGCCAGCAGACGAAAGTTCCCGCCCTGCCGTAGGGAGCAGCTTTCGGCCAAGGGGCCCCTGGTGGAGAATGACCGCATGACCTCATTCGCCCCATCCGCCTCTTGCTCCCTCCTGCACCCCCATTGGCAATCCTCACTGCCCGCTCACACATCGTCCGGATGTTTCGCTCCCAGGCCGAGCCGAGTGGTCCCGCAACGCCACACAGTTCAACCTCAAGCACAGTGGCTTTGGCGAGCAGTGCGCCCCGGAGCAGTGCGCGCCTCCCGCTGTCCTTCGGCACATGCGCTGCAGCCGTTGGCCTCCCCCACCAGCCATCCTACTCCGCCTGTCTGCAGCCTGATGGCCGCTTTCCATACCATTTACCACTCAGTCACCCATGCATGTGGACCGCATGTTGGCGCTCCCATCCATCGTTGGTTTCCTCATCGACCTTCTTTCCACGGAGCGCATTGCCGTCAGGGCGAGGGTTCCGTCCCTCATGTGATGGCCTCGCCGCATCCCCCTGCAGGCCTCGCAATGGCAGCAGCGTCTGCTACGAGCGCCTGGACTTGCGCGAGGACGGCGACAAGCGCCCGGCGTCAGTGTACAAGCCAGAGCGGAGAGGTCGGCTGGAGGTGCGCGACCCCATTTGCCTCCAGAATCGCTCTGTCAGCGGGGTGCGGTTACTTTTGGCTTGTCAACATCTGTATGGCTATCAACCGTGGCTGTGGTGCCCCCCCCCCCCCCCCCCCCTCCCCAAGCCCCCTCTTAGCCCCTCTGATCTCCACGATGCGCAATGCTGTAACACCGCCGTGCTGTGGCGTTGATGGCACAGGCGGAGGGCTATATCCTTCTGGCCAGTTTCGGCGACCAGTGGTCCGATCTCGTGGGTGAGCACAGCGCGCAGGCGAACTTCAAACTACCCAACCCGATGTATTATCTACTCTAGGCCAGGCCTTTAGCTCTTGCCGGCCGGCGAGCCCGGCAAAGGCCAATGGTCTACCAAATCAACCAACTCACCAACCGCTGTGGAAGAGCAATGGCGAATGATGCGCAGATGCAATGCGCTTAGCTGTCTGCGCCGTGCGAAAGTACGCTCGCGCGGTAAGTGCTTTACGTAAATGGCCAAACGGCTGACACTCCGAGAGCCATGTTGCTCCTCTGCGTGCATCCTGTCTGTAACAAAAGTGGAGACTGATGGCGCCATATTTGATGAGGCCTCACCACCAAGACGAGTTGCCGCATGCCACTGCAAGCTGACGAAGAGGGCTATAATTCCAATTAATAGAGCGAAAAGGATGTTTGGTGGGTAGGTAGATAAGTACATCAGAATCAGCATATGATGTGTGTGTCCACTTAGCGCGGGAAATCTATGGCCTTGAGGGACACTGCAGATAGTCCAAGCTGGGTATTTTTGGGAATCCCACCAGGGGGCTTGCTGCATTAGAGTGAGGCCAAACCTGGTGAATGAGGCCTCGCAACCAGAGTGGGTTTTCTCACTACTACGGGACCGTCAGCTGAGGGAGGCTGCAACCTCCCACCGTGTCCATGCACAGCACAAACTGGGTGGCATTGTAGCCCGATTGGGTGGGGTAGCTACGTAGTTACAGAAGCAGCCTCGCGCACGCATCCACGTCCCGGCCCAAGACCCCGAGCTTAGGATCTACGGGACATTGTGGGAGGTCCAGGGTGGTCCGGGACAATAAAGTGAATCACAGCAGGGAGCCTGCATTGCCTGCTGCATTTTAAAGGGCGAAAGAAGTCCGTCCCGGTATGTGCCATCCATTCTACACGGGAAGAGGAGCGATGCGCCGCCTCTTGTCCGGTGCTGCGGCGGTGGGCACATCGAGCTTGCTCTGCGACACAGCGGACTTGCCCATGCTGCACGCCAGGGCGGCGATGCCCTTGGCAGGGGCCACGGGCTCTGGAGTGATCCTCTTCACTGCGGCTATGGACTTTAGCTTGGCGGCATCGCTTCCGGGCTCAGCGGCCGGCGAGCCGGTCAGCTGCGCTTGGGCGGCGTCGTTGGCAGCGGCCGCGGCGGAGTTGCCGGTGCTGCGTGCCAGGGCGGCGATGCCCTTGGCAGGGGCCACGGGCTCTGGAGTGATCCTCTTCACTGCGGCTATGGACTTTAGCTTGGCGGCATCGCTTCCGGGCTCAGCGGCCGGCGAGCTGGTCAGCTGCGCTTGGGCGGCGTCGTTGGCAGCGGCCGCGGCGGCGTTGCCGGTGCTGGACGCCAGGGCGGCGATGCCCTTGGCAGGGGCCACGCGCTCTGGAGTGATCCTCTTCACTGCGGCTGCGGACTTGGGCTTGGCGGCATCGCTTCCGGGCTCAGTGGCCGGCGAGCCGGTCAGCTGCGCTTGGGCAGCGTCGTTGGCGGCGGCCGCGGCGGCGTTGCCGGTGCTGCGTGCCAGGGCGGCGATGCCCTTCTTGGGAGGTGCGGACTCTGTTACGACGCCACTGGCGCTGGCGGCGTGACTCGCGCCATCGCCGGCTGTCTTGCATGGCATCATCGCCTGCACGAGAAAGGGAGAGTTAAAAAATAGCGCAGCCGCTAGTGAAAGCCAAATGTGCGAAAGGACAACATGCTCCTCTTTATGGATGTATGCGCACGAGAATCCACGCACTGATCCTACCTCGGGCGCGATCCTCTTCTTGGAGGGCACAGCCGCCGCAACATCGCCGCCTGCGCCGGCAGGACTGACGCCATCGCCGGGCGCCTTGCACGCATTCATTGCCTGCGGGGGGAAATGACATCATCATACTCACTTTGAGCCACGTCTGGGTGAATGTAGTCGTTGGTTAGCGCGTAATCGTGGGTGTTGGACGCCCCCCCCCCCCCCCCCCCCCCCACCCCCCAACCCCCCCCCGCCCGCTCTCCCCATGTGGGGAGGATTAACAATATAATATTCGAAATACATTGATGTACCAAGAACACTAGCGACAGTGTTGAGTCAAAAACACTAGCGACAGTGCAATATTATGTGTGCATGTGTGTATGGCCGCAGAGGACTCAGCAATACATCAGCGTCTCCGCGTCCTGACTGTCTTAGTGCCGATCGATGCAGCTGTTTGTGCCATGCATGCCACGCCACCGCCGCGCACCTCTGGCGTGATCCTCATGGTCGCCTTTGCCGGCTCGCTGCCAGGCTGCATCGCCTGCAAGGGGATGAGCGTACGAGTGATTACGAACACGTTATCAACAGCTGGTTCCAGAGTGCCGGCAAGAGCGCATGCCTCTCCCTACGCATGCTCGTAGGTCTCACCCCAGCAGCACAGCAGCAGAGGCGTCCAATCGGGCAATGCCGCCACTCATTGCCCCAACAGCTGTCGAAACTCTCAACCTCTTTATAAGTCATTACGTGAGTAATGTACCCTAGCAGTGATATTTCAAACTGTCAGTCCTAACAAAACCACACACACCCTACAAACCTACCTGACGCCCAGAGGTTCATGGCCTCCCAATCCTTCCACTTAAAATTGGCACCCCAGAGCAATAGCCGCCATTCATGCCATGCCGGCACTGCGTACCTCTGGCGTGATCCTCTTTGGCGTCTTGGCCGGCTGGCTGCTGGGCTGCACCGCCTCGGGCACAATCCTGCGCGCCGCAGTGGGCTCCGAGGAAGGCTTGATGGCAGCAGCAGTTTCCGCTTGCCCGGCCGCCGCGCCCTCCCGCTGGCCGACAGCAGCCTCAGCGCTAGTCTCCCCTGCCTCCACCTCCGCCGCGGCCGTGGCGCCAGCGTTCGCCTCCTCCGCCTCTCTCGCCCGCGCCGGGCGGAGATGCGCCGGCAGCAGCCCCGCCTCCAGCGGCTCCCCCAGCTCGCCCGGCTCAAACTGGGCGATGCTGCAAACACAGGCACAGGTGTCTCTGCGTCCGGCCACCAACAATCCTGCCACCATTTCGTATTTCGAATCTTATAAAGTACTGAATTCGAGTTTATGTCACCCGAGGGGGGTGAGAAGGGGGGGCAGACAAGCAGCGTCTCGAGGCTGCGTCCGGGGCTCACCTGCAGTAGCCGTCCTGGGAAGAGCAGACCAGCGCGAGGCCGTCCGGGGACCAGGCGAGGTCGGTGATGGCGGCGTAGTGCAGCATGCCCAGGAACGCCAGCGGGGCGTTGTCCTGCAGCACCAGGGGCAGGTGGTCAGCAGAGCGGCGGATCCTCCAAATTAACGGCAATGGAAAGAAATCGAAATAAAGCATGATTTTTTGAAAATCTGTTGACATGAATGGGAACAGTGTAAGACTGCGCCACGCTCCTCTTGCATGCCTTTCGTCTACCACTGGCGTTTTTTGTAAGCCATGCTCAGGCTCTCGTTTTAATCTCCTTGGCTCACTTAAGTTTCAAAATGAATACATATCACATATGCAATAAGATTAGAATGCGTGTTTTCTGGACAAAGTCGTAGACCGGATTTGGTTGGTTTGCTCAGCCGCTAAATGATATGCAATAAGCAGAATCATATATTAGGGGGTGGGAGCGTGGCCGCGGCGATTCCACATGCGCACGCACGAATAAAGCACACAAGGCAATGGAACAGGGGCGCGCGCTGGGGGTTGATCGCGATGCACCTGCGTGCTGTACAGGGCGACGCTGGAGGCAGAGGCCACCGCGAAGACCATGCGGTACGGCAATTCGATGGCGGGGCTGGTGACGGCCTCGTCGGCGCTCGCCAGCTTGAAAAGCACGGGGCAGAAACGCACCGCCATCGTTGCCTGCGAGGGGGCGCAAATGGGCCACATGAACCAGCGAATCCTTGGTTGATGAAACGGGACATATGACAGCGTTGGGCATGTTGCATCTAGATTCGTGCGGGCTGATGTACCTCGCCCGGGAAGGGCAGAAGGGCGGCGGGCGCGCTCCTGTGCCGTTGAGCGGGGGGGGGGGGGGGGGGGGGTGGAGGGGGCAACCGGGAGCCGGGCAGGATAAAGGGAGGGAGGTTAGCACTGTGCGGCATTTGGGCAGCGGCTGTGGCATGAGCAAGTCTTTTGCCACGATCCAGCCGTATCAATGCATCGATCTCAGCGCCATCCTCTCGATGTGCTGTCAATCGAATTCCCCCTGCCCCCCTTCCCCATAACCCCCCCTTCCCACCCCCTCCCCCCTGCCCCCCGGCGGCCTTTTCCCATCATCAGCACCAGCAACAGCACCCCCCCCCCCCCCCCCCCCCCCTTCCCCATCATCAGCACCAGCACCAGCACCAGCACCAGCACCAGCACCAGCAGCACCACCATCACCACTACCCCTCCCTCTGGTGGACAGGGCGCCTGATACCCTCTCCACCATGAATCCCCCTCAGCATGCACCCAATGGCCTTAAAACGCACCACTCGCCGCGCTTGAACAGGAAGGCGCCATCCGTGAACTGCTCCCCCATGGTGGCGCGCAGCCGGCCTGCTGGCACCGCTAGGAACGAGCCTACCACAAGGAGGGGTCAAGGGGAAAACATAGTCAGCGTTGGCTGGCAAAGCAGAGGCAGCAGCAGGGGGGGGGGGGGGGGGGGGGAGGTTAACTGCTTCACCGCCGACATGAAAGGCATAAACATAACTGCGTTAGAAGCAGAGAGTTGAGCATATCATATGTAGGTAATGTGAATATATGCCATGACAGCATTGTGACTGGTAATTACGTGGCAACAAATCGCAGATAGAGGACATGTGCACATCATGCGCTGCGGCCATTGCGGGCTGGTAGGAGGACTGCGCCCGCCCGCCCCTACCATCAGGTGACCATGACAGGCGCTTGTAGAACCCGGAATTCTCGTCGCGGAAGAGGTGGTCGAAGCTCTGCTTATCTCCGCCCTCCGCGCCGCCGGCGCTGGCCACCTTGATCTTGCTCATCACCGCCTGGCAGGACAGGTCGCTCACGCGCGCGACTGCGGGCTGCGCTGCGGCGGCTGCGGCTTTCTTGCCGATCGCGGTGGGGCGGGGTCCGTACACCCGGCACGTGCGGTCTGCGCCCTGGGTCACCACCATCTCCCCCAGCGGGTCCCAGGCGACGCCCTGTCGCAACGCCACACAACCCAACCGGTCAGTGTCAAGGAGTTTCACAATGATTAGTACAGGTCTATTCAGAGCTGTATTCTTTCTTTCTCTGAGCGATTCTTCTGTCTGCACTCGGCGGGTAGGGGACTTGCAGCACCACCTGCGCGTGTGTTTGCAGGAGGCCATGCAGGAGCGGTTTGGGCTCGGCGTTGCACGCAAGTTCGGAGTTTAGCACCTATTAAAGGGGGTGAGCACATGGGCACGGCAGCGCGGCGGCATGGCGGCACCCCACCTGGATGAAATGCTTGTGGTCCTGCAGGCTGGCCTTCCCCTTGGCCGCCCGCACATCCCACAGCAGCGCGGTGTTCTCCACCGATCCGGACAGCAGCGCTGTGGCGTCGGGTGCCCAGGCAAGGTCGTACACGTCACAGCTGTGCCCGCGCAGCGTGGCGCTGTACTTCCACAGCGCCTCCTCCTCCCCCTCCTCCGCGCCGAACGCAGTGTCCAATGCGCCACTCCCCCCATCCCCGCGAGGCTGCCATAGCAGCAGCTCCCCCGCATCGCCAGCGGACGCCAGCAGGTCGCCCGAGGGCGAGAATCGGATGGCGTTGACGGAGCGGGTGTGGTTTGTGAGCGTGCTGAGGTGCTTCACACCCGGGCTGCCCTCGCTGCTGGTCAGCACCTTGCGGGGGGGGGGGGGGGGGGGGGGGGCATATGCTTAAAGAGAGAGAGAGAGGGGGAGAGAGAGAGGGCTTACATAAAGCTGCAGGTGGTTGTAAGGGCATCACCCCCTCGCTATTGGATAAACAGCTGAGCCCTCCACGTTTTAAGAGAATAACTCTTTGGTCCCAAAGAATGCTCGGTAGCTTCGCTGAAAGGCGCAGGGAATCGCCAGCGAAGGCGGGACGGTGTGCGTTGGTAGTATCTGCTAGTGCCCTTGCACACACCTATGCACCTTGACCGGAGTATTCTCACATAGCAGGCACGGCATTCGACGTATAGTACCACCAAGCACACGCTAGGCGAATTCACACACTCCTGGCCGGTCGATCAGTGCTCACTCCCCCCCTATCCCAGTCTCAGGTGTGCACGGCGCCAGGCGGCCGAAAGGTCTGCTTGCAAGTGACAAAACGAGGGAGACAGGGCCTGTGGAGTATCTTGGGGGAGAAGGGGGGGCGGGCACACAGACGGCGCAGATATCACCTTCCAGAGTCGAATCTCTCGGTCCCCTCCCGCTGTGGCGAGCGTGCCGTCCGGGTGAAAGTCCACCGAGTACACCGGCTCCTTCCCGTGCCACACCACTTGGACAGTGTCGGCACGCATGTCGGGCCTGGAAAACTTTTCGAGGTTCTAGTTGTGATTATGTTTGTGGTGAGGTGACGTGCGGTGGGGATTAGTGGGGGTGACGCCCTTTCAGGAATTTCTTTTCTGGTGCGAGCCAACTCTGCGAGCTTTATTCTATCCCCCGCTGAATACACGCTAGCTGCACAGGAGTGCCAGCGCCTGCTCTCTATCACAACCTTCTCCGAGCGATTACCGCCTCTCCCTCTCTGACGGTGCCGGTGTTTGTGCCGTGGGGCTCGGTGCGCTGCTGGCTGGCGGACGCGTGGTCCGTGTATTGTCCTCGGCTGCTGGTTGCCGAGCAGCCTGAAGCAGCTGTCAGGCAGCGCCAACGATATCAGGAAGCATTTTTTCAAAAATGCTGGGCTACTGCACAAGCATGATGCTTGCACCATGCGCTATGTACAGTAGCAGCAGGAGCTACCGAACAGCAAGTCAACATTACAACCCATCCTAAAGTACTAGAATTTGAATAAAGTCGTATTTCCGGACGAGGGGCCGCCGGTCCAGTCGCGCAGCATTTGAAATGCAATCACAGTACATGTATGATTACATGAGCCAGCAGCAGAAGGCGCGATATCGTCAGGAAATCACTACCCTATACCAAAAAAGGACAATCAGAAAGGTCCTCTACAGCGACTGCGAGGTCGAAGCAGTAATGTACAGTACACGTACTGTATTATTACAGTGTTTGCTCGAAGTGGCCGTCGCCAGCCTGATGCATGCGCCGCACTGTAACCCCCCCCCCCCCCCCCCCCCCCCCGCGCCCCGGTACTTTCCTGCCGCCCAGCATCGCTGTTAAACCGGTACCGGACCGGCGGCTTTTCTTTCTCGCGGGATTTTTAGTCGCTACAGGGTATCGAATTTGATCCATCGTTCTCGCGCCCCGCCCTATCTTTCTCGTGCCCCGCCCTATCTTTCTCGCCGGTACTCGCGAAGCATTGTGGCCACACGCGAGGCGCGAGGAGACAATAACCGAGACCAGAAACCCGCCCAAGCGCACCTAGGCGGGACCTCTCAGAGAACTCGGATAGTACCTCTGCGTGTTGGGACCTCTAACATAGACCCCTAATGGCGGACTGCATGCAGACGAAGACGAAGTATTGTACTTGTATTTTTTACATTAGAGCTTTAACATGTTGGCACTACAAACAAAACTATCAACAACAAATATGAAAGGTTGCCAGCAAAAGAGACACATAAGCCTGAAACCAAGGTCGAGCAAAAGGCCAGGGAGCCAAGAACCAATGAATAATTAGCCAAGGGAACCACATAGTCGCCAAGGTGCCAGGAAGCAAAGGGTCAAGGGAAGCACTGAAGCTAAATAAGAAACGACCAGAAAGACCGAAAGGGGAACATGAAACCAATGGGGACCACCGTCCCGGGGCAGGCCATCAGCCGCGGCGAGTACGTTTGCAACTAATGACCCGGGTCATAGCAACGCAGGCCGACGAGCGACGTGACGCAGGCGCAGGAGCATCATCACGTGCCGCGCGCGCGGCCGCGACCCCGCCAAGAACGTTGTCTGCAAGTGCCATGTTGATGAGCAAGGAGAAACGGTGGCGCCAGCAGACAAGAGCTGGCCGATTTTTGGGCTAGTGTGTGTGTGTGGCTAGCTTTCGCGAGCTCCACCAAGAAGGCCTCAGCATGCGGGGCCAGGGAGCCGAACTCGGAAACGGCGAAAGGAACAAAGCGTAGCATGCCGGCGGCGTTTCGGACACCTTCGTCATACTTTTGGATTTTGTGGCGCTCTGCAACCCGCAATGCAGTCGTTGGATCCGAGCTTGACACGCCGAGGATAGGGGCAATGGTGGTATCGACAGCAACCGTGTTCCTGCGGATACCACCTAGTAGTTCCAGGCAAAGTATTGTACTCATGCTTGTACAACGCGCAAGAACATTGTAGGCGCATACGAGTAGCAATATAGGACTTTACTAGTACAATTAGACGAAGACAGTGCGTAATGCGCCTGGCGCTCGACGCGCGCACACGCGCATGCGAGTAGCACTTTCGCGTGACGTGCGGCCGCCTTGCCATGGCTGCGATCGCGTGCTTTTTAGAGGGCACCCGCCTTGTGGCGGTTCTCTCCCCCCTTGTCCTGCTTGAGAGGCAAGTAGTCAGGAGCCTGTGTACGGGACGGAGACGGTGCAAGAGACGGAGATCGGCTTGAGGAACGAGGACCGCCGAAGGTAACCACGGTAACATGCATGCTTGTGGGACGGTCGCACGCGTGCTGCTCGCTGCATCGTGCGCGTGCGCTAATGGCGTTGCTCGATTTCACGCATTCGACGCGATACCGGCATAAAGTATTGTAGGAGCAGTTGAGGGTCGCGACTGGTGTTACGTAAAGTACGGCACGGCGCGGCGGTGATCTGCTGCGAGAGTTTTATTGCCACTGATATTCACCCCCTGAGTACGGGCAAGACCGGCAACGCTGGTCTGAACTAAAGGCATGGCGAACTAACGCACTCAGACATCAACGCGTCAACGAGGCGAGGCACCGGTGAGCGAGTGCCAACACCGGCAAGGCGACGCGGCGACGGCCCATAAGATTTCTGAACTTGAAGGCCCCGGCGATCGCAAGGGCGACAGCCAAGAGACGTGCGTGACGGTGCGGAGGGCGGGTTTGCCTAGGCGGCATGTTGGCAGCCCTAGACGAGCTAGAGGAAAACTACATGATCGAGGTGATCATGGAGGAGCCGCTTGAGGGCTTAGACGCTGACGACCATGAGGGCGAGGAGCACGATCACGTGTACCCGCGCTTTGACAGCAGAAGCGACTCAAAGGACAACAGAGACGACGAGGGCGAGTACTCTTTCTCCCCGTTGCCGACGCGGAACCCCACGCGAGACACTGTGTACGGACCTGCGTGCTGGTCAGGCGACGCCATGAGCGACGATGAGATGGAGCCACGGAAGGGTAATAAGGGCCCCGGTGGGAGGCTGTGGGCGGGCCACGGGAAGGCCATCGCAGAGCACACATTCGAGACGTGGTAGAACTGCACGATGGAGAAGGAGCGGCAACATGCCATCCATCGATCATGGACGACCTTTCATTAAGACGATCCACGAAGTCCATGCGTGTCGCGCATGGTCCACTAGCGTCCACTAGTGGTTGCTGCTCGGCCGCATTGCATCCCGCTGGTGCACTTGGAGTCATTGCAGACGACGCTTGTCGGCAGAGGCATCAAGGCGGAGGACACGAGGATGGTGCGGAGGTTGGAGGGCGCAAAGCGACTGGCGTACTACCGGCAACTTTTGTTGGACGGCATGTGGGATGAGCTCGTCAACTTCTCACTTTCCAGCCGGCCCTTAACACCGGGCGAAGTACTGCCTATGTACTAAATCCGGGCGAGCCGGCGCGGCTCTACTGGTGATGATAGTGTACTACTGTGAAACGGTGGACCGCCCGACGACCGGCCGACCCACCACCAAACAGGCCCCACAGGAGGCCATCACTACAGCCACCATGGAGATCAACAGACCCGAGGAGCAACAGAAGGCCGCGGTCGGCGCCCCTCTCGATGCGCTGCGCGGCGGCAAGACCCAACTTCCCAAGATCCGATCCGCCATCACTGCGGAACAAATCGAAGGCACCCGACTTCCACCGGCCGACCGCCCCAAGCTACCTAACGGCCAACGCCCTCCGCGGCGTGAAGAGCAGGCTCCGCAGGAGACTACCACAACAGCCAACATAAACATCAACAGACCCGAGGAACACCATGCGGCCGAGGTCGGCGTCACCATCGACGCGCCGCGCAGCGGCAGAGCCGTACCCCCAAGAACCCAGCAACCATTGCCGCGAAGAACTTCACATACATCCACCTCCCACCAGCTGTCCGCAGCTCCCTCCGCGTTTCGAGCCGCCAGTCCCGCCAGCCCCCAATCGATCTTCCCCTTGATACCGACTGTGCCACGTAAGTCGCCCTGCTATTCGGCAATCCGGCGACCCGCAACCGTGCGACCCAACCTCCCAAGATCCGATCCGCCATCCGTGCGGAACAAATCGCAGGCACCCGACTTCCACCGGCTGCCCGCCCCAGGCTAACTGACGGCCAGCGCCCTCCGCGGCGTGAAGAGCAGGCTCCGCAGGAGACTACCACAACAGCCAACAAGAACATCAACAGACCCGAGGAACACCAGGCGGCCGAGCATAGGTCGGCGCCACCATCGACGCGCCGCGCAGCGGCAGAGCCGAACCCCCCAAGAACCCCAAGATCGCGACTGCTCACCATCCGGCGCCGCATACAGCCGACCAGTCGGCGATGCACCACGGCCAGCTCCCCCAAGAGCTCCAGCCACCACCAATTATCCAGCTACAAGTCGCCCACGACCCGGCCTCGGCAGCCCCTCAAGCCACGGAGATGGACAGCGACGAGCGACTCGCCACCGGCAGTCGAGCAGCCGGCGACAAGCGTCGATCCAGCCCCGCACCCCGAGCCGGCTCCACCGGCCACAGCCCAAGCCCCCACCGTGACAAGAGAGGCCTCGGAGGCCACCAACCCCTCAAGCATACCCCCACATCCAGCACACCAGCCCAGGCGTCCCGCATGGCCCAGCTCGCGGCAGAGGCTCATCGCCCCCGCCGCCCCCGCGCCGGACGGCCCCCTTGCAGCCCCAGGTGGATCGTATGCGGATGCTCCGCAAGCACGGCACCCGACCCAAGCTGGAAGCACGCCCGAGACTATCAGCGCCGCCACCCAAGAACTACGGACGTTTCTAGCCGGTATGCCCGAAATGCATTTTTCGAATTTACCGCACTATTCCCCACAAATATTACACAGTGTATCGCCCGACCCGCGGGCTTGGTACCGGTACAGGCACGAGACGAAGTCATCATGCCATAAAACGCAGTATACTGTGCCAAAAAGAAAATATATGTATTTGAGAATGGAGGGCATTGTAGCCCCCCCCCCCCCCCTCCCACCCCCCCCCCCCCCGCCCCAAGCTAGCCGGCTCAGCGGTACATAAATACTGAGCACCATATAGCTATTCCGGTTGGCTCCCCTGCCCCATCACACCTCAGTAGCAGCAGGCGGGACGCCTCTGGCTGCCTTAGCGTGCCTGCTGAGCTCTGGATGGGATGGGTCTGACTTAGGTAGGGACAGCGGGGGGGCGCTGTTGTCTTAGCTATAGCCCACTGGAAGGAGGAGGGGCTAGGACACATTGGAGGATGGCCGGTAGCTTGAGCTGTGATAACACTTCGTGTTCCCCACTGTGGCGGTTAGAGATAGCATGCCCTAAGAACAACTCAGTCTGAGCGAGTGGATGCAGCAGACTATACCTTGTAACAAATATCAATATCAATATCAATATCAATATCAATATCAATATCAATATCAATATCAATATCAATATCAATATCAATATCAATATCAATATCAATATCAATATCAATATCAATATCAATTTCAATTTCAATTTCAATTTCAATTTCAATTTCAATTTCAATTTCAATTTGAGCTCGTCAACATCATCACCAAGCAATCGAGTTACACTCATATCGGTACATGAAGTGCTATCGCTCGCCGGGCGAAACCGTGCGTGACTTCCGCAACCGGCTGCGAACGCACACCGCGGTTAAGGACCTTGTCACGGAGGAGACGACGCGCGTCGTGGAGACATCGCGTGTCAACGTTGAGTTCATCCAGAGAGCATGGGGCAAGACACGGTTCAGCAGCCGCATCGAGGATGCGGAGCATGAGCAGGTGGACTACACACTTGACATGTGAACTTTACTTGGGAGATGTCTGAGTGGCTCGACAAGCAAGCGCGTGGAAGGACGCACATACGTGCTCACTCGTGCGTTTTCAGCGGGGGCCGTGGACGCTGCGGTGGCTTCGATCGCGAGGAGCGCGGTGGCCGCGGAGATGGTCGCGGCAGGGGCGGCAACTACAGTCGGCGCGGAGATGGAGGAGGTGATCGTGGGGGCGGGCGCACGGAGAGGAGCTCTTACGCCCGTGACTGAGATTACGGTGTGCGAGGCGGCCACGTCAACGAGGGAGGCTGCTATGGTTGTGGGTCGAAAGACCACTACAAGAGCTACTGTCCTCACTTTAACAAGACGTGTTGTGAGTGATGTGGCAAGAGGGGCGACATTGCCAAGCGCTGTTGGAAGGCCGACGATGATCTCCGTCCGGAGACGGCCATGGCAGCGACCAATCTCCGGGAGCATATTAGAGTGCGCGAGGAGCCCAAGAAGCCGGATTGCAAGTTGAGCATGGTGTGCGGCAAGGATGCAGACCACACAACTGAGGAGTGCGGGAAGCTGCGCAAGTTCGTGGCGAACATGCAGGCGACAGACGGCAACGAAGCCAAGACCCCGCAGTGGAACGGCTATGCTCAAGTCGGCGGCGGCGAGGAGGGCAAGGGTGGGGCTGGCAGCCCCGCTACAAGGAGCACGGAGGCTCAGCGCCATGCCGTCAACACGGTGCGCATGGAGGGCGGAGAGCGTGAGGCCAGATAACGGAGGCTGCCTCGCGGCTTCACCACCCCATCGATGGAGATGGCGCAACAAATGCACAGCCGCACGGATGAGCTGGCGGTGAAGCTCACCAGCTCATCACAGTGAGAGTAGCATTGCGGTACATGTGTCATTGGCCAACGGCGGTGGACAGCCACGCATGCTGCTGATGGATATCGCCAAGCGGATGGTCAAGCACGAGCCCGTGGAGGATGGCTTGATGCAGCATGTTGTCATGCTTGCTTTGGAAAGCAAGCGAGTTACCATCAGCTTGATGGAGGCTTACTGGCTCGAGCGCAGCGGCGGCGGGATGATGGAGATCGTCATGGCGACGACATGAGGCGGCGGTGCATTGAGCACCGAGCCGATCAGCAGCCGCGTCCGGTCAGCCAGGACCCCGCACGAGGAGTGCGGCTTCGAGGCAGCGCTGGTGACAGTGGAGGAAGTTGGTGACCAACACGGAGGCGGCAAGTCTACCGTGGAGGAGAAGACCGTAGGCGGAGAGGCTGTGATTGGGCGGTATTTTGCCATTTACCCGCCATGTCAGCTCACAAGAAAACGCGAGGAGGAGGAGGAAATTCGCAACTGCGGAGAGGCGCAGCGCAAAGCCAACGCGGTGGCTGAGGAGGCATCAATGTGTCGTCGCCGCAACGGCAAGTGGGAGCCATTCCGACAATCGACGCAGTGCTACTGAGGTAGACATCAGGGAGCAAGCACTGCGGCTGCCTAGATGGTCTGAGACCCGGCGCTGCCTAGAGAAGCATGCGGAAATCGCCAACGAGGGCATTTTTTGCCCTTCAGCCCACTGGATCTAAGGCGAAGAAACAGCCGGAGACTGCTCGGCTCGACTCTATTACGTGCGAGTTGCACGCCAACAACACCAGAATGCAGTGCGAGACCATTTTGGACGGTGGCAGCAGTGAATGAGTCAGCGATGGAGCCAAGCGCGGCGGAGGCAGTTGTGAAGGGCGCTGGCACATACTTCCCGCGGTAACCGGCGCGATATTGCGAAAACTTCCCGAATTTAAGATCCGGTATGCGGTTCGTGCGTTGCCATACATGGTACAGTGTGCACCTACGGCAACGCGATGCGCACATCGCGCGGCCCATTGCCCATGCTCTAGCCTCTAGCAACCTCCGATTGTCAACCACCGCGACACCGCGACCGCCCATAGCGCCAGAATTACCTCTTTATGCGGCGAGGATGGGCGGGTCGCGACCGCTACGACTACCGCGTAGGCGGCGTGCTGCGCGATCTCCGTGGCGACCCCGCAGCAACCGATCTTAGCGCCGCCCCAACAACCGTAAACTTCGCACCGATTGCATAGTCTCGGTCGGGCGAGTTTGGGAAAATGTACATTGTT
This sequence comes from Tetraselmis striata, assembly GCA_006384855.1. Lineage (NCBI taxonomy): Eukaryota > Viridiplantae > Chlorophyta > Chlorodendrophyceae > Chlorodendrales > Chlorodendraceae > Tetraselmis > Tetraselmis striata. Next base: position 51,159 of record VCJN01003152.1, read on the forward strand.
TAGACTGTTTATCCCGGTTTGGAATGTCCTCACATAATGTGGGGCAGTATGTGTGCTGCACATATGACACAATGACCATACACTACTATAGCTTAATTCCGTAAAGCTGGTAATTAAATGTAATCGCTCAAAGTTTTGTTTCCCAGCAATGCCGCGTAGCGCCCCAGCGGCGTTGCTCTGCGCACCCACCGCCCACAGCCCAAAACGTAGCCCCTTTGCGGTTTTGATCAGCACCGGCTGTGAGGTTTCCACCATCTGAATCGACGACAGTTCCAAACCACCCATGCTAGCAATCTGCTTGGTACGTGAGACTGCCGGCAAGGGAGGTGACACAATTGGGACAGTCATAGGGGTAAGGCTTATCATACTGTTGCACCATGCTAAAACTCCATAACTTCTGCGTGCTGGCACTCGCTACTTTACTGGCTATGGACAACTAGTCGGTGTAGAACGTGGGGGCGGGGGGGGGGGGGGGGGTATATCGGGCAAGGCAACAGGAGGCGTCACAAGATCGCCTCGTTTGTACTTCATCACATATGATCGCCGGTGCTAGACTATGTATTGAACCCACCAAACTCTTTTGAAGCTTGTGTGCTCTTGGAGGGGCAGCCAAGCCTTGGAACACGCGCAGCTCGCTGTCCTTCGAGGGAGCCATTTTGTGCGCCAAACACTTCCGGGCAGCCGTTAGCGGCCTTTTCATGAATGTTCGCCAACACGTTCCCAGGTAGATCATCCCACGGGCAATGTAGCACCTCGCCGGGTATGGGCGCGAGGGCTGCCGTTTCCCCCACCGGCTCGTCGGATTCGGGTCCGGGGACTGTCCGCTTCGCCACGGGCTGTGGCTTCACGTCCGGGGTTGAATCCATCGCGCGAAATTGGGCAGTACTTGTGTTGTGACCTGCCCCACGGTCGGCAGCCCCAACGTAGTCAGTCGCTTGTCTCACTGTTTGGGCGTGTGCAGACGCGTACCGTCGAATTACAAGCTCCTTACGCGGCCCATTCCCCGTTAAGGGGTAGCTACGGACCAATTACGACCATGAAGCACGTTTGTCAAATGAGGACACATGTATCCTCATTTACACGCAAAACTATACGTGGTCGCCACACGGGGTATGGCTCAAGACTTAGCAGAATTACGCGGATATTATTACGCTATGGATAGGCAGCAAGCCGGAGTCCGCTATGTAATAGCGGAGCGCGAGTCGTCCATGCGCGGCGCCGGACTTAGTTTGTTTTTTAAAGGTGTTGCGCCTACCAAACGCACACTCGCTCGCACACCCGCGAGACTGTACCGTAGTTGCTCGTCCCCCATCACCCTCCATCATGGCCAAGGACGCCAAGCTACTTCAATCCACCCCCTAGGCAAAACTGTGCGGCTTGAAGGCATGTCCATACCACTCGGTGGTTTGTGCAGGAAGGACCGCATCCATGGGGACGTGCTGCATGCATGCACTATTCCTTGGGCATGCGACTAGCTGCGATATCCGCGTTCACCCAGCGCAATCCTAGCGCAGGCCCGCGACGCTTTCGGCTATGCTGTCGGGGACATACTAGACAAATGCGTTGAGCGGAAGCAGTACGACGAAGCCGGGAAGGACAATATGCGTGCTGCAGGTTTCGAGTGTGCGATGATGATGTCATCTCGCTGTATTTTACCTCGTCCGTACCCGACGCATTGTCTGCCCAGATCTTGAACCCAACACCCGAGGCGCCCCCCCCCCCCCCTTCCCGCGAGATCTGACATGGGCACTGGCATTAGGAACGCCTCCATCGACGGTCCATGCCATATTCCCACGAGCGGGAGGCTCAAGTATCAGCTGACTAAAGTTACAGTGAGTCGGCGGGTGGCAGACATGAATGCGTAGAGGATTTGAAGTCTCAAGATTTGACCGGCCCGTGCTGCGTCATTGCTATTGTTATTGCAGCTGAGGACAAGGCGCCGCTGTCGGCTGCTCTTACGATTGTTGGCCGCGTGACACTCAGACGGGGATTCCTTACCCTTTGAAGAAGACGCCGAGGTTTCCCATCGCCGCGCCCTTGTACACCGAGCGGATATTCTACGCTACCTTCAACTTCCGTGCCGGCTACACAGGTGACAACCACTGCTGCGCCAAGGAGACCGCCATCGCCGCGTTCCGAGAGTACACCCCCTCCCCCTTTCAACCCCACTGCGACCATCCTTGTGGGTTGTGCTGACGCTGCACCTTGTAGTGCTCTCCAGGAAGCAGGGAAACGCGAGGAACTACCTCGCTCAACACTACTTCCGAGATGTGGGCAAGGACGCCCAACAAGGTAGAAAGAAGAGACCATTGCCGAGCGAGGACCGACCCGCGAAGGCCCGAAAATTTGCAGAGGCATGGCAGCGTAGCGAGCTCGGGAGTTACTACCAAGCCGGCTTTGTGCCCCCCCCCCCCCCTTTCAAACGAGGTGTTCAAGGGCATGGAGGAGGTCTGCGAGGTGACGCCGCACTCGGAAGCGTAGGTGAGTCGCGTTTGTTTCGCACTTTTTCAAATACACATCCACCGCCGCCACCCGCAATAAACACGCATACCGACTTTCGGAGTTGCTCTCAATGTCAGATCCCCGCCCAGCCCCTACATTTGGCTGTAAGCCGATCGTATCGAGTGTTGAGCGCTCGTCGGCTACGGCATGTCCGGCCGCAGTGACCAGGGTCGTGGCGCTGCCGCTGCCGGGCACCGCAGCGTCGCCATAACTCCACGGCTTGGTGGACGTGCGTGTTGAAGCAGCATGACAAGAAGGCGGGCGGCATCATCAATATGCACAACACCAACGCGGTCAAAACCCGGCCGCCACGCAAGCCTTCCCCGGCGACAACGTCGATGAGGGCAGTAGCCCGGCGCCCACGGCCAAGAAGGCCAAGCATCCCGCCAAGCCGGCGGCTGGAGTGCCGGCCCGGGGCCGGGGCTGTGCTGGGGCCACGGCAGGCGGTGGGCCGTTCGGGTCGCGGGCCGGCCGCCAGGCCGCCGTGGCAGCAATAGCCGCTGCCGCCACTCGCGAGCAGCAGGCCCGCCGCCGTGGCACGACCGCCGGTGGGGGTCATCCCGGCCGAAACTGGATGGAAGTATTTACTTATTCCGCCCGCCCACTGCCTCTTCTCGCTGCCCATTGCCGCGCGCTATCGCGCTATTATCGCGCAGCGATAATAGCATCATGACGCGCTGAGATTGTGGGGCTTCTAGAGCCGGAAGCAAGATAGTCCACCACGGATATAGAGTCTCGACGACGTGTGATGTGCGCCTGATGGAGTTTATTACGAGTATGTCATGGAACGACTACATACGAGTCTCATTACACAAGTGAGATTGCGGGGTAAATACAGGGTATTGAAGGCTAATTACGAGGTGGTCCGGTAGACTCTTGAGCCCGAGTCAAGACAGCGCCCCACACGGGAATGCGAACATGCGACGGCAGATGCCCGAGGGAGAGGGGAGTTGTTGCCGGCATCATTTGCCGCGCAACAACCATATTCCTACTATGGCACCGAAGGAGGCGGTGCAGTTTGAGACACCCTACACGCAGGGGGATAGTTACCATACTGTCAAGCACAATGAATGAGGAACGAGGACTGCATCCCCCCCCCCCCCCCCCCCCCCCCCAAATCACACAACACGCGGGAGTGCATTGTTACGCGGGTATATGGCAAGATCATTAGATGCCATTCAACCAACGGCATGTGCACCCAATAGCCACTGCGTGCATCGTCTTAAATCGGTAAATGTCAGCTATTATTTTGGTGCGGAGAAGGATGTGATAAAGTGGTAGAACAGCCGCAAGAGTGCCCCATTTTTAGCAGTGTTAGCGAGTTCGGAGCAGATAAGTAACGGTTATTGGCAAGTATAGGTGCGATTTTCTTCCAAATTCGCCAAACATAGTGGTATCATGCGACCACTCCGCGTTTCTTTTTCAGTAAGAATGAGTCTCCACGCGAGAGGGGACATGAATCTGAGCGCCATCAGTGTAGGAGAAAAAAAACTGGTGCAACTGCAGTTTTGGGAGGTGTGTCACGAGGCACAGCTTTGTGAAACGGCGTCGGATTGAGGCGTACGAGGTCGCGTTGGAAAGCGCATGGCAAAAGCGCTCTTATGTAAGTATGGGTGGCTTATGTTGCCCGGATTTCTTTCGCTCAGAATTGCCATTTGGTGATGTTTAAGGGGTCTGCGAGCCAAAAACATGTTTTCAAACTTTGGAGCCCCCGTAACGGACACCTAGAAGCAACCCGTAATGCCTCAGACTCAAGCCCGCTGTAGGTCTCAAGTAAACAAACAACTCTTCAGTAAAGCGTTATCCATAATCAACAATATATTTTTGCTGCTCGCAATGCGCGTAGAAATTTCTGCGATTTCATAGTAATCAGTGCTTTGGCACAATGCCTATCTCTCCTCCCACACCTCCTGGGCTGCGTCGCGGCAGGAGTGCATCGGAAGAACTTTAATGCGAGTTGTCTAAATGGTGAGGCTTGGGCCATATAGCGCGTCGCGTGTTATGCTACCAATGGACTTGCTGCAATTTTAGGCCCTTTTGAGCATTGACAAAACTGTAGGGGTTTGGGCGTGCGCACAGCTGCGATGCCACTTCATCACCCAAGTGGCACGACACGCCACCGAATGGCACAGTACTCCCACAATTTATTCATTTACTATCATATTATCCGTGCGCAACAGCTTGGGGGCATGCGCAACCCCATTAAGCTGAAAATTTTGTTGGTAATCACATTGTGCAACTTTCTGTTAAAAAGCGACATTTTTTCACTGTGAGCGGAAAAAGAGCACTACAGAAAATGATGCATCAGCGCAACGTTTTGGAAGGCGCGCTGCAACCAAGGTCATGGAGGCTAAGGTCTAAGGGCATCGGTCTAAGTAAATGACTATACGTGGTTTTGGCCATATGCTAGTGCGAAGCGAAGCGCTCACATGCAGATTCGCGTAAGGCTAAGCTTTTGTGGGAGCGTGTTTAACGGCTTAAGCACACCCCCTCAGCCCCCCCCCCCCCCCCCCCCCCCCTTCCCCCCCTCCTACCAGCTCTCCTAACGATCTGCTCCTGTGCGCTCTGTCCTTATTGTGGTGACATTACTACGCATAAAACTTGTTGCTTGATACATGGCCACCATGAGCGGCCCCTACTCATCTTCACCCCTTGCTTCCCCTCCATTGGTAGAGTGAGGTGCATGACATTGGTGTGGTCAACACTTCGTCCTCAGAAATACGCTGCCAGGGCAAGGTGCACACATGGCACTGCCCTACTGCTACCGCCCCCCCCCCCCCCCCCCCCACCCCCCCAACCGACGCATTTCTCACGACGCATCGTGGCATCGAAACGCTCAGTGCCTTGGCGTGGTTCAAGCGTGAAGAGCCGCGCTACCTGGTGGCTGTGGGCGACGGCATGCGTCCAATGGTGATGATCTGGCGTGCCACTGCTAATAGGCAGGCCCTAGAGGCGCTGAAATTTCATTCGAGCTACCCCGCCACAGACGACACCCCAGAACAAATGGCAGATCTCTCTGAAGATCCTGGCCTCTGCGTCAGCCATCTTATGCGAGAGCATGGCACACGGGGAGGCGACGAGGCGGCCCGCGACCTGTCGCACCTGCACCTGGACTGCGCGGACTTCTCTCCAGTGGTTCGTTGCCAGTCAATGTGACTAAAAGACAGTGGTCTACCGACCCCATCTCCACGAGTGAACACATATGAGTGGCCAACAGGACAGCATGCGTGGTTATTACTGACATTGTTCTCGCGGGTGTATTGGCACCTGTATGTGCACAACTATTTTTGGTCCGTTACATTGGTTTATCACGAGTACAAAATTGCAACAGAAAAATGCATTGTTTTGGTATCGATAATGAGCTCTGTATGGCTACCTGGGATGCAACAGTGACTGCCAGCCCTCAGCAAGCTGAATAATGCCTGTGAATATTTGGGTCTTGTCATGACCCACAGTGCCTGAGAACGTCAATGCTATGTCGACTTCAGAGTTACAACGGGCCGGAGCTGCTGGCGGTTGGTGGCGAGACGGGCGTCTGGCTGTGGGAGGTGTCAGAATGGGCTTACTGCAGAGAGGGAAAGAGGGCCGCGTGCTGCTACACGTCTCTCACCTGCAACAGGGTGCGCCCCCCCCCCCCCCCCCCCCCCCCCCCTCTCTCCTTTGAGCACCACATTAGAGGTACCTCCCGAGCATACGCATAGACATGGTCGATCTGATAGATGCCAATCGTAATTTCAACAGAAATCCTGTATGAATGCTGATGCTTTGCACCTCGCGGCATATGCAGGTGCCATGCGTGCTATTGCCTTGCCGACCAGTGACCTTAGCGGCAAGCTGACATGGCTGCCACACTGTGTTCGCTACAGATCCAGCAGTGCAAGTGGTCACAGGATGGCACCATGCTCGTGGCAGCAATGTACAACCACCGGGTAGAGATCCTGTGCACCAGGGACTGGTCCTCGCTACGCACCCTGAACTGCGATCACGTGGCGGTCCAGACGTCGATAGAGGCAAACACTTTTCAATTTCAGATTCACCGAGATCATCGACAGGCGCAGCGGCCGAGCAAACAGGCGGAGCAATACGCGCATGGCTGCGGCTGACGAGGAAGTGGATCGGCTTCATGTTGTGTGGGGGCCAGCCTGCAAGAGTCCTGCCTAAGTTTGGGAAGTGGATCGGTCACATTTCAAACATGGGAAACTTGGCCGCTCCGCTTGCGCCCTCACTCGCCTCGTACAATAAGTCGGACAAGAAGCACGCAGCGCCAGCCCAGCCCTCATATAGGGACTGCGGCCTGTCGGGCACACGGCTCCCACTCCGAAACTCCTCGCAGCCAAGAAAGGATGGCAAACTGATGGGGCAAAGCACACACACACTGAGTCGGTCACTCCAACTGTGTGTCGGACCAGAGGGGAGCAGCATTGGCAGATGCATGGAGCCCCGTCGCAGCACTGCACGTCTCCATCTGCAGCAAATGGACCACTAGCCCGCTAACAAGGCGTGTGCAGCGACAAGATGAGTGCCAGTCATACTATCACTGTATCGCTGTAAGTGTATCAACATAACATCGCCAAGGACAAGCAGAATGAGTATTTAGTCATGCATTGGCACATACAATGGTCGGGTGTATGCACACACACACACACACACACACACACACACACACACATGCACACGCACACACACACACACACAAAACACTTTTCCTACCACAAACAACAACATGCACTGAACTGTCAATGGCATGGATGCGCACTTGACCTGCTGCGCCTGATACCAATACTGCTTGTTGCCTGTGGCGCGACTGAGCGCCAGCAACGCGTAGCCATTGCCTGCCACGCCATGGCACAGCCCCGGCCCCTTCTTCAGCAGGCCGTCTCGCCACACAATGGCACCGGCGCGCTCCGCCGCCTCCCGAAACTCCACATGCCCAAGCACCTGCGTCAGCCGCGACGTCAATTCTCACCCAGAACCTCCCCCCTTCACACAGCTGCTTCTCAGCCCTCGACTTCCGGTGCTGTGAGCGCGCAGGCACCTCGTACGCTTTACAGAAGAGGAAGACCGCGCCCGGGGCGCCGTGGCACCAGTGCACCAGCGGCTGCCGCCCCGGTGAGTCGCCCACCGCGTTTGGGAAGCAGCCTCCTGGGCCCGGGTGACCTGTGGCATCCAGCTCCAAGGACATGATGAACCTGGGCGGGCAAGGCATTCGGGGAGGCGGGCAGCCAAGAGCATGATAAACGGTCACTGCCCCACTGGCGACATTGCTACTAGCGCCACAATAAGGACATGAGCAGAAGGCGCATAGATTATGACTGCGGGAGGGGAGTTGGCCCGGGTCGAGCAGTGACGAATCTATAACTGCTATGTCAACAGCCACACTCCATCGACACGAACAAATCGCGACATTGATTGGAGGCACGTCGATGTTAGATGCAACGCAAAGACCACACCATCGCAAAGGGCCCCCTTGGCATGTCAAGTGTACTCGCAATGCTACCAGCCTTGTCAGCGAGTCCCTACTGCTGCTTCCGATGAGGACAGGAAGCTGGCCGATGCGCCTTGATTTCAGTTGGTTCTACGAGCGCCCTTGATAGCTCATATGCGGCTGCAACGGTGGCGTGTCTCGCCTAGGCAATGCATCGTTAGCGCCGCGTGTGGTTTCCGAGAGGATGCGCCATCTACAATGTTTGCACCACCGCATGGCGCGGCAGACCCGGAATCCACTTGCAGCGCACCGGATGGTGGCCTCCACGTCAGAGTGGAGGTGCGGGACAGCCATGCCTGCGTCCCAGTAGTGCAGCAGCACGTAGCAGATGCCCATGAGGCCGTGCGCAGCGCCGAGGTAGGGGCGGTCGTGCCACGTGAAGAAGAGCGGCGGGCTGCCGGACGGCATGCGGGCCGCTAGGCTGCGACCTGTCAACAGAAGACAATGGGGTGGGGTTGGGTGTGTGTGTGTTGGGGGGGGGGGGGGGGGGGGGGGGGGGATGCAGAGGATGAGCTCCCTGCAAGCGCCCGCCTAAGTGGGGAGATTATGAAGGGGGGGAGGGAGGCAGGCTACTTGCCAGAGGCCAACAGTGCGCGCAGCACCGGCAGGGTGATGTCTTCCGGGACAGTGCCGCGGCCGAGGTGATGGTTGAGCATGCACGCACCGAGCAGCCATCCGGCCCGGCCGTAAAGCATCTCATCCTCCTGCATCAATGCACGGAGAGGCAATCAAGACGGCGGCCGGCAGGGCAGCCACTGCCTCGCTGGGAGCTGGCATGTGCAATACATTCCTGAAGTGACTGCTCGCTAGTGACGAATTCCTAATTGAACATACTTCAGAGCACACGGTCTGCAACATTGGTGATTGCATTGCATGAAGGGTGCAGCTAAAGTGATGCTCTCACTTGGCACGAGACGGCATCCGCCTGCAGCGACACATAGGCCTCCACATGCCGCCGCAGCTCCTCAGCCGCCGCCTCAGCCTCAGCCTTAGCTGCTGCGGCTGCGGTTTCAGTGCTGCCCTGCGCTTGAGCCACCGCCATCACCTCGCCCGCCAGCAGCGCAGCGGTGCAGTGGATCCCGGCGCTACCTGCCACCACCGACAGCTCACCGGGCACTTAAGTCAGCAGCTATCAGAGCCACACGTCTGCTACTTGCCCCCCACCACCCCCGTCCCCAACGTTAAGCGGCGCCTGATCACGACCCGCCTCGATACACTCACCACAAAGGAGGGACGCTTGATGGCGGCGCTGCCTTAGGTCCGGTGCCGCCTCCTCCAGGTACTCCTTGGCACGCGCAAGCAGCTGCGCAGAGTCCAAAGCGCCTTGGCTGCTGCCTGCACACCGGGCGTTCCGAGCAAGCCGGCACAGCGCCAAGGAGATGCCGGCAGCGCCTGCGCATGCACATCCTCTGTCAGCACTCCTTATGCCGGCGGAGCTGAACAAATCTTGATATGTTTGACTGCTGAAATCGTAGTACAGGGTGCTAATTCAATATAGCGCGGTGATAGCGGCGCCCAATCATTGCTTTGACTGGTGCATCCCTTATAAGAATAAGTATTATGAGCTTATTATTCCACTTTTCATCAGGAGGGCATTTCGGAGGGCTGCGAGCAATACACAGCGCTGCTCGCTGAATCAACGGCGTCGGCAGGTGGGCGGCACACCAAAGTAACGAACCCCGCAAAACGGCACCCACCTGTGTATACGCTACCGCCATCGTAGCCATCGCGACCACTAAGCACGTACTCCTGGCAGGCGACCAGCTGCGCTCGGAGGTAGTCGTCCCGTAGGCGGTCGGCGCCGACGTCGCCGATACTGCCCGGCGGGCGAGTGGGAGGAAACCTGCGTCAGCCGGGAAGCCGCGGCATCCTTTTCGTCACCACCACGAGCGCCAAGCAGGTGCCAGCATTAACAGGCAGACAGGCAGGTAGAGTCGCTCTCGGAGTGGACGAAGGAGGGAGAGCCCGTCGACCTGTTTGGGAAGCAGCGCTGCCGGCTCATCTCGGCAGCCCTCCGCAGCAAATTTACCCGCGACCCTAAACCTTCGGGCGGCAGGCACCGCTCTGAAAGGCAGCTTGTGCGCGAGGGTCGCAGTGGCGTCTCTATTCCCCCCTCCAACTAACAGGCTGGACCAGCTTCTGAGTTTGTTGTGGTCGCTACCGCCAACGTGACACTGCTCGACGCGTCCGATGCGCGTGTGCTGTGCGCCCCAAGCCCCCGCCTGCTAGTTTGCTACCTGCTCGTTAGAAGAGGAAGAAGATGTCATCATCGGGGTATTGGGCATTAGCCGCTGCTCGCTGGGCTCGCTGCTAATGCCCAATAATGCCGCTCGCTAATGGTTTCGGAGCATGTATCCCAAACGCAGTTTTGTTTTCGCCCTGGGGACGTAGAGGACTGTCAAAAGTGAAATCCGTGCAGCGTCTCTACTAAAGGTCGAAAGATAGTCGCTATTGTTCTTCCGTAGCAGCATGATCATTATAGTCGGTTGCTACAGTAATTGCTGTCACGATCATTCTAATATTCGTCATATACCGGTACTGTACGAGTTTTTAGACTTATGTGTGGCTGATGCCGATGGGTCGATGGTCGGCACCTACTGGTACCAATAATTTCTTGTAATTCACACTGGTACCAGTAGGACTACCGGCTATGAAATTGGCAAAAGGGCGCGGCTGCCCGTATAGTCGTTGGTGCAAGGGCCTGCCACACTGTAGCAGCAACATCTGCCGAAGGGATGTTCTGAAGGCAAAGGCATGCCGCATTGGGCACGTCGAATGGCTGCGGAGTGCGGAAATAACATATGGACAGGGCGCGGTGGAGTTGTCAAAGCAACAACGAATCTGTGCTCCGGCCAGCATACCAGCAATCATGATTAGTAATATACTGACAACATTCCTTCGCATATGATGGTGGTGATGGTGGTGCTAGTGGTGTGTGTGTGTGTGTGTGTGTGTGTGACTGTGTGTGTGTGTGTGTCGCGGCTTTGATGGTGATGTTGGGCTTAGATGTGTTGCCCCCGCCTATGGTGGCGGTGATGGATGTGGGCTGCCGGGGCGGTGTAAGTTGGAGGGTTGGCGGGCGCATGCAATGTTCGTGGTGGGCTCCGGGGCTTTGCCGCCGCCAGTGGCGGTGATGATGGAGGGCTGCCGCCGGGTAGCCGGGGCGGTGTTGGAGGGCTCGCGGGCGCGGCCATTGGTGATGGTGGCCTCGGGGGCGCTGCCGTCGCCGGTGACGATGGTGATGGAGAGCTACACGGCGGTGTTGGAGGGCTATCGCACGGTGTTGGAGGGCTACCGCACGGTGTTGGAGGGCTGCCATGCGCGTGCGTTGATGCTGCTGGACTCGGGGGCGTTGCCGCCGCCGCGGATGGTGGTGTTGGAAGGCTAACATGGGCGGGTAACTATTAATGATCATAGCCGTGGGATGCTGTCGCCGCCGATGCCGGCGATTTTGAAGGGCTGGCGGGCGAGTTCATGATGACGTTGGCCTCAAGAGCGCTTCTGGCGCTAATGGTGGTGGTGATGGTCGCAGGGCTGCAAGTGGTGTTGGAGGGCTTCCAGCGTGGGCAGTGATCATGCTAGCCTTGGGGGCGTTGCCGCCGTGGATGGCGGTAGTGTTGGAGAGGTGCCACGGACCGTGGATAGTGATGATGTTGGGTGCGACCTCGCCGGCATCGGCGGTGGCAGCGCCCCGGAGGCCATTATCATCTATGTATTCATTGTGCCTCCCGGCAACCCTCTATCATCCACCACCGCCATCGGCGTCGTGAACGGCCTTGATGCCAATAACATCATCACTTCCGCCGCCCGGCATCATGATCTACAACACCACCGCAAACAGCGCCCATGAGGCCAACACCATCACTGCTTATGCCACGTAGCTCTCCAACACCACCGCCGTCGGTGGCATCGCCCCTGAGGGCAGCATATCACTGCCGCCACCCAGCAGTTCTCCAGCGAACACCACCGCCAATCGGTCGTGGCAGGTCGTGACTAAATGGTCGTGGGTAAAGGTCGTGGCAGTGAGTCGTGCCAACCGCGCTAGGTGCCAGCTCACCCATTGTAGAGAGAGAGAGAGAGAGAGGTGGGGAGGGGGGGGGAGAGAGAGGGAGAGGGAGGGGGAAAGAGCGAGGTAGATAATTATTAGAGGGCATCACCGCATCCCAATTGGGCAAGCAACTAAAGCCGTATGTGAAGTGTGTGCACAACATAGGTACCACAGAAAATGCCATTCGGCAGGTAATTAGGGAAACAGAAAGGATGTTTGTGTGATGTTCTTGGCAAGCACATCGCGCTATGAAACTATGGGGCTCTATGGATATTATTCCTGAACTTGGACGTGCTTTCTTGTCCATTTCCGGCATCATCACTCTTCGTGATCTGCCATCGCCACCACGGTAAGTCCTAGACACGGGCGGGAAAGTTTATCAGCGCTCGCGCGGGTCACGCACTGATGCTCCTCGCTGCCATGGCCATAGTCATAGTTTGGGATCCGACGCCGAGGCATTGAGATCCGATACGGTCAGACGCGCCATCGATCGAGGCCAAGTTCGGTGATAAGCAATGCAGGTGGCCCAATCTTAAGGGCGAGCAAGCTCAAACCCTATATCAATGTTAGGGTTACTATAACCTTACCTGCATACTCATACCGATACCCGCGTAATACTTGCATATCCCTTTACATGCATGTACTCATGCTCGTATCACTCGTCCTCCGGTCATACTCGTACGCCGCCAGTGCATGTTACACGTCACACATGCGTACGACCACATCATGCTCACATCCCATGGCCCATTATGCCCGAGGCTGTCCGCAGCAATCCCCGATGGCTTCAAGACTATACTGCATATCCAAGCCTGGTGCTTGCGCGCAGCCGGCTGCTAAGCCGATAGATCAATAAAGTTATGTTCGTCCTGGTGCACTATAACAAGATTTCTTGCTGAAGCTTTTTCCTTCATTCCTTGCATAACTGTACCAAGACCCCTTTGCCTACAGCTTGCATTAGTTTCGCTGAGCTATAGTTCAAGATCCCCGCTACGTTTCCACCGCGTATGCCGGCCAGATGTCGCCAAACCGCCGTTGCTATCATGGCCGACCAAGCTGCCGCTGCCGACTCCGTCGCCGCCGCTACTGCCAGAAACGGAGAGGCCATGGAGAAAACTCGTGGTCCGTGTCATCAAGTATGTCGAGCGGACGAAGACCAAGACCCGCGTCCCGACCACGGACATCATCAACGCCTCCCACCTACTCGGCGATCGCCCCGACGTTCGTCAGCTCATCGCGCATCCTTTATATATCTCAAGGAGCTAAGCGCCGACATCTATTGGACCCCTGCCTTGGAGGCCTGGATCCTCCGCCGGCTCCCCCCCGGGGTTAGAGTGGAATATCGCAACCTCCTGGCTAAGTGACAACCCCCGCTGCCTCGCGACTTCGCGCATGTCGTCCGCACCGCCTCCGTCTTTGCAAAGTTCGACGATTTCCATAACGCTACAAGCTCGTCGCGTGCTTCCACTCCATCAACCAATATGCATTGCGTCATCATGCGCTACGCCACTGGCATGTGCATCAACCCCAACCATCCTCACCTTCCGGGCAACGCCATCAAGCTCGCCTAGCACCTTCGGCACACGTTCGACCTGATGTTGGAGCACCTGCGCTACAACGAGCTCATTGTCGTTGGCGTCATTTATGCAAGCCTGCCCAACTCGGTCCATGATGTCGACCTTGAGGCTGCCGGGCGCCGCGCCAACGAGCATGTCAACTAGCCTACCATCCGCTCCACATCAAGGCTATCGACCTCAAGTTTCTCCCAGCATTCCAATGGCAAGCGCAAGCATGCTGCCGACCCGCCACGGAAGAACAGCCGCCGCTCGAGTGCCGATCCTTCCCCCGCCGGTTCCTATTCCCCCCCCCCCCCCCCCCTCCCCCGGCCACCTCTTGCCATGCAGTGCCCCCACCCACCTTGCCGCCCCTATAATACAGCGCAACCCTAGGGCTATGACCGTTATGATGGCAAGTGCGATGGCTGTGGCCGCATGGTCCACGCAATCATGGCATACTCGTCGACCGCGAGCGACGCCGACAAGCATGCTTGGCGTCTGACAGTGGCATCCAACAAGGCATCTAAGGGTGTTAACAAGCTGAACTTGGACGCCTCACCACGACCGCAAGTGGCAATCATTCGCCTTACCGCACCTTGCCACAAGATGCGAATAGTGTTGGCGGGCGGGCGGGTAGCAAACATTAATGCCAATGTTGCATGACTAGCGACGGACTATGGAGAGGGAGGGAACAAGGTGCGCGCCATCGCGAGCCACCTGCGCGAGAGACCTCTCCGAATGTTTGCCGATGGGAGGCCGCATGGCGGAGCGCAGCAGCTCGGCGCCATCTCATCCGGCACGCACATACATGCCGCGGTGCAGCCGCCGCAAGTCGAGCATGCAAGTATGGGTACCGCCGTTGGCATCGCTTGATAGAGTGTCCATGCCTCGTTGATCGGCCTGCCCCGAGCGACGACGACGGCGCGGCCACCATGCCACCAATGCGGATGACCATGCGCCTCCATGGCCTATGGTGGTTTCGGAGCATCGCCCGCGCAGACGAGGACTTCGTCATCGTCAACTTTTCGTCCATGCCGGCGCAACATCATTATCGCGGGCGGTGCGGAGGACGATGACGATGATAATCGACGCATGCGCCTTTAAATCCGTGCTATTTCCGTATTAAATACGCATCATGATATCGTAGTACGCCAGGTTTTGCGAATATAATAATGTGATATTATATTTTAAAACAGCTGCAGGTAATACGCGCCTCAGCAATACAGTGATTATCTCCCGTATCATAGACGTATGACAGTCGCACTACCCACGTATATATATTATCAATATTGCCATTATTGCTGATTTATGTAGCGACAAGCTCCGCGAGAATGGGTGCTGACGATGCTGCCGGTACACCTTACTTACGCAATCGCTATAGATATTCCTACATCATCATATAATGAGCCCTTATTGCTGTCGTCCGTAAAGCCGCTACTATATTTTCCCACATCCCCTAGATAAATATTTCTGCTACTACACCCCTCCACATAAGTCCCGGGCCCCTTTCTCGCCGAATCCGAGCTTACGAATAGCAGGGCAGCTGAATCTAGGGTTTATGACCTGAAATGCTGGAATATTGCACATTTAGGCCCAGCCGTTACCACCATAGGGTGTAAGCAACCCCTTTAGCCCTAACAAGTGCTTTACATGTGCGCCACTTGCGCCACACTGAGCGTTTTCAATACCCCCACAACATTGGGGGTTGGTGCCTTGCACGTCCTGCCGCGCATGCATAGACCATTGCATGGTGGGATGACCACGGGCGGGCGAGGAAACATGTCAGCAAAGAGGCTAGGGTATTTTTGCTTGGAGTGGGGCCATAGTGGCCCGCGCCCGTGCACGATGTGGCGTGATGCCATCGCCACTGCAGTGCCGCCATGTGGTGCAGCTCTCAAACTCGCGGTATCGCTCAGTGCGTTGCGAAGAAACGTCAAAAAATGTTCATATGAATACCAATAAAAACTACGCGAGTAGGGCTACAAATTCCACACCTGCAGCACGGTCGTCCGAGGCGATTTAGGCACTTTTTCGATTTTTTGAAATAATGTGTCGACATCTGACGTCTGTGTCAGCGTGTGGTCAACACGTTGGCGTGAAACTTTACGCCAAGGGGATCTCAAAAGCTGATACACGGTGGCGGGACAGTGTGTTGCATATACTTGACTGTGCACGGACTACTCATACTTGGCACATACCCCCCTTGAGAGATGCCCATGGCCGCCATGCCGGATCCCCTCTCTCACAACATTATTTCCACCAGCATCGACGCATGAAGGTGCACGCCATTGCCGCCCCACTGGGCTCACCATGGCGCGCTATGAGCATGCGGCCATGCAGTGCTATAGAAAAGCTTTGCCCTACTGCAAGGAGGCCGCGAGAACCCTCTGACTCCCGCCTGCGCGTGCAACGATCACAGCCGCATTTTGTCCATGATCTTGGCCATAAACCATCGTCATCGACACGTAGGTCTTGGTCCAGGTCGTTAATGACCCAATTTCAATGCCCTATGTGTACGGTGGATAGTCGTGATCATACCAAGGGTGATGTGGTATGATTGAGTACGGGCGGGGGTTGTGCTGTCCCATGCATATTAATGCACACGAGTGGCGCAATTTGTGGTTTTGAAGCTCTAGCACCAGAAGCCATGGTTTTGCCTGAATGAAAGCGTTGACGGGAACGGCTACCGCGTGGCAATATATGGCGTGTATCGCGCTATCGCGGCATTCCCCCCCAGCCGTACGACCCTGAGTAACACGCATGCACGCGCGCACGGTCTCAGTGTAGCCGCGCATGGGCATGTGGATCAAATTTGCAAACCCCATACTTATGTGGCAGGGTGTAGTAGTACCAGGTAGTATTCCTTACGGTACCGGGTAGCGCTGGTCTGCAGATGCTGGAGTGTCGCTGCTGCTGCGCCAGGCTTCTGACGAGGACGTCATAGTAGTTGCGCTGGCGTCCACGGCAGCACCAGCCGCGTCCGGCGTCAAGTGTGACTGGTGTTCCCCCTTCAGCCCCGCACGCCGCTACTCCGCCCGCCTTTCTATCGCAAACACCCCGCCCCCGCCTTCCGCCTATCCTTTCTTCGAGCCAGCACCGCACTGGCACCCAGCTGTCGCGCACACACACGCCCACCAGCTCCAGCAGTGACGACAGCTTTGGATACTAAAAACCGCAGCGAACCGTCGCCGCTGTCGCTGTGTTCGTCGAACGTTCCAGCAGCCCCCGCCCAGCCTTCCCACAGCAGCCTCCACACGCGCGTGCTGCTGTCCATCGCACAGCCCTGGTGCAGCAATCTACAGGCTGGGCGAGCCTGTTGCTGTCGCCTCCCTTCAGGCGACCCGCGCCGCGGTGTGCTGCCAGCGTAGAGATTGCGAGCTGTGGCAACCAACCTGAGGCGCGCGTTTTCGTAGCAGCATCCGCGTTTTTTGTTCCACCTGCGGAAGTCTTTTCGTCCCAACCAAAGGCCGCGACGGCCGAGAGGTGCCGCGCCCGCTGGCCCTTGGCCCAGCAGACTGCGCGTCAGGCGAGCACCACACCTCGCGGTAAAGTGCGAGCAACCGGGGGAAGGGTGATGGAAAGCGCGCGCAAGTTGGGAGGGGAGGGGGTGCTCGTACTCGCACGTCGCTGACACGCTGGCGGCGCGCGCAGGGGCGGCCGGCCGAGATGATCACGCGGATGGAGTCCAAGTCCAGCCTGGCGCGCGCCGAGTCGCCCTTCGCGCCGCTCTTCCGCGCGCCCGAGAGCCTGCCTTACCTCTCCGGCTTTGGTGCGCCTTGGGACCCCCTTCCCCACCCTCCACTTTCCTGCCGCGGGCGACGGGGCGATTCTCCTCCAGAATTGCAAACATTATCACAGTTACGTACAGGGGAGTTAAGTGACACTGGGGGATGCCAGATGAAGGGGGTGTGGGAAGAGTGACTGATCCGAGTGCCTCCCTGCAGGCAACGAGTTCTCTACTGAGGCGCTGCCGAATGCGCTGCCGGTGGGGCAGAACAACCCGCGCGTGAGCCCCCCCCCCCCCCCCCCCACCTCCGGCCACCACCACCTTCCCTTCTTTTCGGAGATGGTGCGATGGCGCCGCTGCGATGAGGGCTTCAGATGGCGGCGCCTGCTATGGGGGCGGGGCGGGGCTCACCTGCCTGCTGCTGCCCCCCCCCCCCCCCCCACTAGGTGTGCCCATACAACCTCTACGCGGAGCAGATCTCAGGCAGCGCCTTCACGGCGCCCAGGGCGTACGCCCCCCTCCCCCCTTCCCCCCTCTGCATGCTCCTCCGGTCTATAATGGCATGTGGGCGGGAGCGCATATCACTGGCTCAGGGCTTGGTGGTCGTGTGTGTGTGTGCGCGGGGGGGGGGGGGGGGGGGGGGAGGGAGCATGGCTTCAGCAAACTCTGAGCTTACATGCTCACGCGGCTCCCCTCTCCCATCCGCAGCGAACGCACTCACGAGATGGGAGTACTTTGAGTCCCATCCGCGGTACAACTGGGTGTTTTCGACTTGTAATATATACACGACGTACCTATAACAACTCTTATTTACAAACCTCAAATGGGGTTTGCGTGCAACCTATACGATCATCCGCTCATGATCCGCAACAATTTCGTCTCCATTGGCCTCTGGCTAGTAAGGCAGGCTCCCAAGTCGCAGCTGGGTGAAGCCTCCCAACGTGCCGTCGCCGGGGGTCGATGACGGGAAGCCCGCCTGGGCCGCCGGGGGAGAACGACATCATGGAGTTTAAGCTGTCTCCCTCGCCCTCCACGTTTCCAAAGGAGGATTAGCGCCAAGTCGCGGTGTCCTTGTCACCGCGTCAGCAGGCGTATATGGGAATGCTGCTTCCAACACAGCCTTGCAACCTTCATTTTGGGGTTTCGTATCTCCGGCGTGCAAAGGGTCAGCATAATAACCACTATCTCCTGGTCATGCGGTGTGCGCTGTGCTCTCCCTGCAGGCGCAACCTGCGCACATGGCTCTACCGCGTGCGGCCCTCCGTCACGCATGAGCCCTTCCACCCGATGGACTTTCCAATGGAGACGATTGTCAGCGACTTCGCCGACGCGCCCGTCACGCCCAACCAGCTGCGCTGGCGGCCGCCCGCCATCCCGGAGGAGCCCGTCGACTTTGTGCACGGCCTCTTCACCGTCGCCGGCTCCGGCAGGTGCGCCCCGTCACCCCCTTGTCCTCCATCATGCGAGTCCTCAGCCGCTCGCTGATGTTGGTGATCGATGATTAGCAGTGGATTGGATGTTGGCCCGTCTCCTGCCTGCTGCGTGGAGTCCATGAAGTACAGCTTCCGAGCCTTTATTACAAGCCTCAAATTGACTATGGTTAGGTCCGCTATAATTTTGTCTAGGTTTGACCTGTGACACGCAGGGCAGGTTCTCATTTGCAGTGTGCTTATTACTGCGTCGGCACCCGTATCTTTCCAACATTGTGACGATCCGTCTTTTTTGGCCTGTACGTATTTGGCCTGTTCATCGGCATAGTGATAGCCACCCAAGCTGAATTATACGCTTTTTTTGCTGCAGCAACCACCGGAATGCGTGAAGAGATCCTAACATCCCGCCGTGGGGGCGGTGCTGAGACGGTGTTCAGGACATTGTATACAGTACCATATCCCCATTCACCCTGTGTTATCGTTATGGACAGCTACTTTGTGGTTCTGTAGGTCATGTCTTACCTATGGATCCGATGAAACGTGCCAGTACAATGAGCGGGATCGGTCAATGGAAATACAGCTTGTAGTCACACAGTTCATGTGGCTCGGTAGAGTAGCACCCTCCTGGATTAGTAGCAATATGTATCGTTATGCATCATCCAAGGTATAGTGCTTTTATCATCCTTTGGCCGCTGTTGCAGTAGGGGTGATTTGCGCGGTCCATGCTGATTCCTGATTATGCGCCGTCGCAGCGCGGCCTCCAAGACCGGATTCGCCATCCACATGTACACCGCCAAGAGCGACATGGTGGACTCCTGCTTCTGCAACGCCGACGGCGACCTCCTCATCGTGCCGCAGCTGGGCGCGCTGGAGATTGTCACGGAGTGCGGCCTCATGACGGTCGCCCCGGGCGAGATCTGCGTCGTTCAGCGCGGCATCCGCTTCTCCGTGGGCCTGACGGACGGGCCCAGCCGCGGCTACGTGCTCGAGGTGTTCTGCGGCAACTTCCAGCTGCCGGACCTCGGCCCCATCGGTGCGTCCTTCTGCAGGGCGTCAAGTGGGGCGCCAATCACATGTCTGCAATGCATTCATCTATGTATCCTGCGCGCGTATGCGTGTGTCATGTATGTATATATATGTATATATATTGGTATATATATGTAATGGTGTGGTATGGTATGGTTAAACGCTCCCGGCACAATGGCCCACGGGCGGCTGGGGGGCATCACGTCATCCCAACTGGAATAAAACGACAAAGCCCTACTCTCTCTCTCTCTCCCCCCCTCTCTCTCTCTCCCTCTCTCACTCTTGAGAGAGCATGAGACAACATTACTTGTGCTGTTGCTTTCGTGGTTTGATGCCAAGTTGGATGTATTTTGCATCACCGGGGTGGTGTTAGCCTCTCTCCCAGCAAAGTAGTTGCGTCCGTCTCTGAGTCCAGGTCCAGGCGGCTCACCCCGGTGGCTCGAGTCATGTATGTGGGACGCTCTCATCCTCCCAGCTCTCTCTCATTGCAGGCGCCAACGGGCTGGCAAACCCGCGCGACTTCCAGACGCCGGCCGCCTGGTACGAGGACCGCGAGTGCCGCTTCAAGGTAGTGCACAAGCTGCTCGGCAAGCTGTTCACCATGAGCCTGGTGCGCCCCACACTCGCACTCGTACCCAAGTTCAAGCAATACACAGCCGGGACAAACAAATACTGTACATATTAACGATTTATGCTGTCCGATCCTCATATGCAATCAGTGTATCCCGATGGCAAGCAGGTAGTGTCGAGCCAGTGACTTCCTGCATATCATGCCAGAGCGCGCGAAACCAACCAACAGGCCATATATTAGTTACTGCCAAACGATCACCTCTGCGTCTCTTTCCCTGTGACATGTGCAAGGACACACATACAACATGTGGGCAGCAGTGTGCACAAGTAGGAGCTGCTTATTTGCATGCGACCCACACCAGTAATCTCACACGGATGCCATTGATGCCTGATGTGGCTGCGGCTGATTGGTACCATTAGTATCCCCCTTTGCCTGGCAGGACTTCTCCCCGTTCAACGTGGTCGCCTGGCACGGCAACTACGCGCCCTACAAGTACGACCTCAGCCGCTTCTGCCCCATGAACGCGGTGTCCTTTGACCACCCCGACCCCTCCATCTTCACCGTGCTCACCGTACCAGGTGCACCCCCCGCGCCTTTCTGATCCCTGCCTTTTGGAGCCCATCTGCTTATGTGTATGACTACTAGTCGGTAGGGGATACTGGACGGTGTCTATCTACCCACGCTGACGCTCCTAGAACAACCCGCAGCAGGGCAAGTTCTGATGCGCAGTGTCCTCATTGCCACGCCGGCACTCAATGGGATCCATTACTTCTTCAGGCACACGCCTACTTACTTGTGCGTCTTGCCTCGCCATCTGGGCAGGGACGGAGCCCGGCACCGCGCTGGCAGACTTTGTCATCTTCCCGCCCCGCTGGACGGTCGCCTCCAACACCTTCCGCCCGCCCTACTTCCACCGCAACGTCATGAGCGAGTTCATGGGCCTCATCACCGGCGAGTACGACGGCAAGAAGGAAGGTTTCCTGCCCGGAGGTGGGCGAGCGCAGCCGTGGCGCTGCGTCTCCGTGTGGCTTGCTCGACGAAACCTCGAGTCCGGCCAATGCGCGCCGCACGATTCGGTCTTTTATACATTAGGGGTTATCAGGGTTCACAGGGTTCACGGGGTATGTCGATGTTGTTCAAGGTTAACAGTGGATGCCCCCCTGAGCGTCGTGCGCTTTTGCCATTTATTGGGATATTAGTCCAAGCAACCAACATAAGGCCCAGCCCATTCGATCCGCCTCCAACCATTGGGTGGATGGCCGCCAACGCGGACCGGTACATGGAGCAACTCTAGGCTAGTTTTGGTGCCATCCGGGATGTCCTCCACCCTCGGCCAGTGCGTTTCATGTTTCACTCCTCGGGCTTCTCTCCGTCGTCTCTCCAATCGACACCACACATCGCACCGAGGCTCGTTGGCGCCGTGTGTCTCCGATGCCAGTCCTCTTCATACTCGAGTTTGTCCTTGGAGACACTGGGGAGTGGTCCTCGCTCGATGTGTTTCACACCTGTCTGATCTGCTCGTTTTTGTGGAGGCTCGTGTCATTTCATCAACATGGCAGTACCAAGTTTGCTAGGCCTGTGTGCGGAACTTGTGTCGGGGGCTTTGCCATTATATCTCCAATGTAATCGTGTCTTTGGTGCGGCCGGGGAAAAAAGGGGGGGGGGGTGGGCGCTCGCTATGTTGCCGTCTGCATTGACCACGATTCTGTGTTGAGTGATGGTTTGGAGATGAGGGCATCCTGAGAATAAGTCCGCCTAACTGATGAGGTGCATTCCTGTGCCCCTCCCCCCGCCCCTCAAACCAGGTGCCAGCCTGCACACCTGCATGACACCGCACGGCCCCGACACCGGCACCTTTGAAAACGCCATCAAGCCCGAGTCCGACACCCTCTCGCGGCTGGACAAGACGCTGGCGTTCATGTTCGAGGTGGACGCCATCCCGCGCGTCACGTCCGCCGCGCTCGCGTCGCCCCACATCGACCGCGACTACTACAAGGGCTGGCAGGGCTTGACGAAGCACTTCACCGGCCCGCCGCGCCCGGACGCGCTGGGGCAAGACCAGGAGATGGTGGACGAGATGGCGGATGTGATGGCGGGCGCAAGTGCGGGCGCCGCCGCGCCGCAGCTCGTCGTCCCCAGCGGCAACGGCGCCGCCTGAGCGCAGCCGCGCGGGGCCTTTGTGCCAATGCCTCCGTAAGAGCGCCACAAGAGCAACCCGTTTGACCTCCCCACAGACGCTGAAACACACAAATAAACCCTGTACTTTTTACTCTGATTGTATGTCATCCCCCCGCCCTTGTACAGCCGGGCACCCCGGGCCGTGAGCTCTGCCGCCTGCGTCTTTCTCACTGTCCCCCGGCCCCCTTTCCTCTCTCCGCCTTGAGCCCTGCCGTGGGGACCAGCCCCTTGTGCGGTTGCCACCGCAATGTAAATTTACTCGACCTGTACATCAATCAGAAAGGGGGATGCTCCATTTGCCGACCCAATATGTGGCGCATTCCCCCACTTTGCGCATCACAACTGGTGGCTCCACTTTGAAAAGCAGTGCATTGTTGCGCTCGCTCTATTTCAGCAGCGCATTGGAGTGATTGATAATTCACATATCTCGGCAGCCATTTGTGGGGGGGGGGGGGGGGGGGGGGGCTTTCCTGTCTGAACAGTGGTGTACCATGCGCTCCAACGTACCAACAGTGCGTTGTTTTCTCCCTGGTTTCTTTAATCACCGCCAACAAACGGTGCGTGCCCGTCTGCAGGAACGCCGTATACGACAGCCACACAGATCACCGTACCAGTATTTCCATATAAGAAAGCCCAGCCTATGGACCCTGCTACGAGTGAGCGCATGATCATGAGTAAGCACTGTATCATGTGAAGTGTAGTAAGTAACAATAGTTCTATATTCGCTGGTGTGGTAGTACTACCACCATTCTACAGCTACACTGTGTTAATGGATTCCTTGCCGGGCGGTAAATAGCAACTTACTTGCTTCACGACATCGCGCTGCAATACCGGTACCGCCGATTCCAGCCCCAGCGCCGCTGTGCTGTTCCATGTTCGTTGTAGTGGTTGGATATACGCTGGCGGCTGGCATGCTCTTGGCGCATGAAGGCAAAGCAGTGTGAGTAGCCCTCAATAAACAAGAAGTGAGACACGACCCACGTCATTTGATCCGGGCGATCACAGCTTTTAGCAAATGCTGCCCTTGCTGCATATAGCTTGGGCTGTGCCGCTGTATAAGATAGTTGGTCAGCATGTTATTACGTTAAACTACCGCAGTGTTAAAAATCCAATTCATTTCATGGCGCATCGGCGATGGATGCCTGATTCTGCGACCATGAAGTACGGGAGGCGATAGCGACCGGCTGCCCGCCTTGCACCTCCACCTGGCTGTCCGCGTCCACCCGGTACGCCACTTCGATGCCCTCCAAGACCACGTGGTACAGCGGCGCGGCGCCGCCGTCTGGCGCTCCCCCACTGCGTTGGTGCACGGAGCGGATGTCCCGCGACAGCGCCTGCAAGCAACAGCAACCGCCGGGTTATGGGAGCTGCTTCAATAAAGCGGGCGGCAGTGTTGATGAGAAACTGCCATGAATTAGCACGGTAGAGGGGCGGCTACGCGTGCTCCGCTCCCGGGATGCACGGACGCGGCGATGACCGCTGCTTAATACCGGCTTGCCGTTGCGCAACAAACGAATAAGATACAACAAACAGACTGTCATACAAACGTAACTGAAGTACCAGGCACAGCCTAAGCCTTGCAGGGTACAATAAAGTAGCAAAACAAGTGTTCAAGGCATACTCTTCAGCTTGCTTTGATGCCATTATACTTATAAGCGGCATGTTGTAAATGTCGGCGCGTTGCGTCGTGGGGAGGGGTGGGATGGAGGCGAGGCCAACCTGACCTCTTATTCTGCCCTACTGGCGCTTTTGTACAGGTACCCATGACACACCGGAACGGGCGCACCGACCGACAGCAAAACTACTAACGACGAATAGACACCGGGTCTTTCGGCTACAACGTATCTGATATTCGATTATACTTCGCAAACATTTCATGCGACTGCCGATCCGTTACATTTCTGCAGCTCGTAATAAAGGGTTTCGGGACTTTAGTGCGAGTGCGAATTTAGTGCCTCGACGACATCAACCCCTCTTCTACTAGAGGAAAAGCAAAAGGATGGGCGCAGAAGGTGAGAATCGGTGTCGAGACGGCGTGGGGTGGCGCGTCAGGAGAATGCTTCGCTCCCGGCATCACCGCCCACCTGCGCCACCAGGGCGATGAAGTCCTGCGCGGTGCGGTACAGGGAGCGCTTGCTGGCCCGCTGCCACGCCTGCGCCAGGGAGTGCTTCGCGCCCTCGCGGAACGACACCTGCGGCAGGGAAGGGCGCCGTCAGCCGGGGCGAGGAGAGCAGTAAGGCGCCAAGGCTGCGGAAGGAGGGGGGTCCAGGTCGCTCAAAACTGCATCATCAGTAATGAATAGATGTACTACAAATACTCTTTTATAATGGATGTATATAAATTCAAATTTACATCACAAAATTATGCTGAAACGTCAAGCCTAAGGCGTCCGCTATTTGCAATTTGAATTTTGTTATTACTGAATCAAGACGGGCTTGTTCTCTTGATAGGCTGCCGTTACCCAGCATCAGGGAAGGGCCCACTGCTGACCATCTACCTGCATGGGGCCCACTTTACAACCATTCGTAGGGCAGGGCCTCTGTAGGCCGACGTAGATATGTGGCAGTACACCGCGTCCGCGAATAAGCAAAACGTATACTGCGAAAGTTGTAAGCATTAGAAAACAGAATTTGAGACTGCAAACTCAACGCGCAACACCTGAACTCAGTGTTGGGGTGCTCATGCTGGGTGGCGGCACCCGCAAATGCGCGAGGCACGGCAATACACATGCCTCCGAGTGTCCATTAGGCCGACCAGCAGATCACGCTAGTGTTTATCAAATTCGAATCGATGCTGACATTATGACAGGATTATTCCTCAATAGTCCACACTACACTTTTAGCATATCTCATCACGTCTTGTGGCTGATGTTCGACGGTGCGGACGCTGACGGGGAGGTTCTATGCGGCAGCTTGCTGAAAAACGCAGTGTCCTGTGCGGGCCATGCCGGGCCGCTCTTGGCGGGGTGATTTGTTGATTCCGACCAGAGCGCCCATGAGCTGCTTGACGGTGCACGCATGAAGCCGCAAAAGGGGTGACGCAAGGCGGTGAAGGAGAGGCAACAAAGGGGGGGGGGGGGGGCGCGCACGGATGCGACAAACAGGGGCTCGTCGTCCGCTTGCGCCTGCACACCGGCGCAGTCACAAGCCGTCAGGGCCTGTCCTGGCAGGCAGGGCAACCCCCTCACCCGCGGGGTTCTCGCCCCTGCCTGCCGGGCACAGCCCCAAGGTGCCGCCAGGGGCTCCCCAGGGGCTCCAGGTTTACAGGGAGCACAACCACCACAAGCAGCGAAGCTCGAGCAGAATGATGGGGCTTGGGGACATGCGGAGGCCCACTCAGGGCGGACCCTCACCCAAAAACACCTTCGCAGCCGAGGCAACGGATGCAGTGATCGACGCCCGCCATGCAGCGCAGACCAGCAACAAGAAGAAGCTTCCCGGACATCATTACCGCGACACCAACACATTTCCTCGCGGTTGACAACCGGAACAACGAAAGCAACAACGTCGGCATCGGCAGCCAAGAACCGCCGCAGAGGATCCTGACAATTTGTAACCTCGCAGCGTAGGCAACGGATCAAGCGACGAGGCGCCCAAACTATGCAGCGCCCACCAACGGCTGAAAATGCTAAGGGTGCCGACGCACTAACACAAAACTGCGAATAAGGAGCTGCTCTGCCTGCCAGAGATCAAACGGCGACGAATCCATGGCGGAATCATAGCGAATGTTCTTGTAGGGTGCATGCAAGCCCCATTTGAGGCTTATATTAAGGGTGCTTTTAGGTGCGTCGGCACCCGTCGCAAACAATCCCGATGACACGACGGCATGCCTCGCATCATAGCTCCCCCGCCTTGTTCAAGAGCGACAACAAAAAAACACTGTTGACAGGGATGCACATCGCGAAGATGGGAGCAAGACGTGGAGCCCGTGCGGGTGTCAACGATGGCGCCCCGCACCTGTACCCATCCCGGCGCGGTGGCGCCGGGGCACGAGTCGCAGAACGCGACGTACGGTTTGACGTCTAGCACCGGGCTGCCGTCCACGATGTCAGCGCCGCCCACGACGAGGCAGCCCTTCCCCACCGATATGATCTCCGCGACGCTGAGGCCGATGGGGTTGGGCCTGGTCGACACGCACCCGCGGCGGGAAACCACGTCAGCGAGGGCAGTGGACATATATGTCTGTCGGGCGCCAGCCACTGGATCATGGGCTCAAGCATGAGTGACATGAACTTCAAATGACACTCTACACCCGGGCGCCATGTACTGTGTCCTCATGCACCTTCTCGAGTTGCCACGGCCGGTGTGGTGCATTGGGGCGGCAAGACACCGCAAGTATAGCACCATTTTGTTGGGATGATGCAATCTCAGCTGTCTGGACCCATCTCTCTGTCGGCCGTATACGGGCTTATAGTTCCCGGCCTTGGGGTAACGTTCACGAGGAACAGCTCCACTTCTTGCCTTCCTGGAACGGCATGCGCTCCACCTTCCTTTATAAGGGCACACTGCCCTGCGTACTTGGGCGTGTCGGTGCTGCTGCCCTCCCATACCCTCGCAACTCAACTGTCCAAGGTGAATGTAATCCGACCGTGAGCGATTGAGTTAATCTGTGCGTACGTATCCACCTTCCGAACCCAGACGGCTCAGCAGCGCCGGCGGCACCCACCGGTGCGGCGTCCGAGTGGCGAGCACGCCCATGCGCTCGCCGTTGAGCCGCGGCACGCCGATCTTGGCCTTGATGCGCGGCGCGCGCTGCCCCGGCTGCTTGCTGTGCGCCGCGCGCTGGTGCAGGTCTGCGCCGCCGAGGACATGCAGCGCCCGCAACTCAGGCATGCCTCCGCCGCAAGACCCACATCAATACCCTACACCCTACTAGAGGCCTCCAGGGCTTGTCAGCCCCTACCAGCCCCACAAACCCGACCTACCTACCTACGTTATCAGCCCCTGGGACAGCCCCCTAGCTGCTGCCATTGGGCAACCTCTGCCCCTGAGGCGCACTGGCCATGTAATGATCATGCCTTTACAGCGTTGGTCAGCTCACCCCAGGTGCATCTCACCCCCCGGGCATGCCCTCCAGCTCTCCTCCTGAGTGCCCCCCTTGCATCAGCCAACGGCGCAGCGCCGTCCATACCTATTAAATGAATAACCTTGCTACATTACCCCCCAACCCCCCCCTCCCCCCCCCCGGCCAAACTCAATGGTCGACAGCTTCTAGTTCCCCGTCATTAATCTCTCCGGCGCCTCCTGATGGCTCGTGTACTTTGGGTACTGCACACGAGTCGTTCCATGGAGGTAAGCGTCACTCCAATACACCGTGCCAACAATCTTTTGCATACGGCTCAGGAGCGACCCCCCGCAAGACAACTGCGTTGATGGGGGACGGGGCATGGTGCGAGAGAGGGCGGCATACATTCCGGCCGGAATGGCGCCTGTAGCACAGTTTGGTGGTGCTGCATTCTTCCGCATGGTGAGCCCCCTCTCCCAGCACACGCACAAGCAGCCCCCCCGGTCGCTCACCCGTGTTGCAGTGGAAGATGTACATGACCCAGCAGTGGCTGTACTGCTCCAGGCCCTCCAGGCAGCCGGGCGGCACGCCGGGCGCCAGCTGCAGCCGCGCGCGGGCGAGGGGCACCAGCAGCGGCTGCCGCGGCGTCCCGTTCCTGCGCGCATATGCACCCGGGTACACACCGTTACCGCCAGCCTGGCGGGCAACAGCTCGCCCCAGCACTGCCGGGGGAAGGCTGATTAGGTTGGCATGCGGGGCAATGTATCTCAATGTCATTGCATGATTAAGAGGCGCCGCTGGTAGTGTGGCCAGCAAAGTTGGCACGTCGCCCATGTTGTCGAAATGGTTGGCACTGCAAATGTCGCGGGCGGTGTCATTGTGTGAGTGTCTAGACGTCATCGGCTCGCTCAGCAACACTGCGCAACACCATCACGCAATCCACGCAATGTTTGATTGTTCGGCCCTGTGCGTATGGAGACATTTTCCCCAAAGCATGCCCTTAAAGCACATTCTTTTGTTCAAAAGGTGAAACAACGTGTTCACGCGCCTGCCAGAATGCCGCTTTCGGTTCCCTCCATGCCATTTTTGAGCTATTTGCAAAGAGAGTACGGACATGATTAGCTTGTAACTTATCATGATGTATGTATGACCAACACTGCAAACCGGTAATCCTGCTCGATGCTGCTGCAAATGAAATCATTATTGTTTTTTTTTCGGACCCGCGAAACCCAATGCAATGGCAATGGGCTGTCTGACACAACGAACATGGCCTGGGCCTGTGCGGGCAAGGGGGGCCGGGGGCGGCCGCGCCTCTGGCTGAAGCAGGACCGCAGCACGCCAATGGGATGCATCACGTAGCTCTGTGTGGCAGCAGGGGCACGCCGCGCAGCTCCGCTCGCCGGCTCCTCGGAGCCGCCCCCCTCGCCCCCGGGAGAGCCTGCGCAGCAGCGGCACGCTCAGGCGCCGACTCACTGGCTGTCAGCTGGGAAGGTGCTTGGGGCTTGTGGCATGCCGGCCATAAGATAAGACACCCGCACCGGTAAGACTCTCAGAATACGAGAGCGGCGTGTTCTTGGTGGTATAATTCTTGTGACTGCTGCGAGTAAAACATTTGTTCGAGGTGGGAGAGGGAGGGGGCGCCTAGTATGACTGTGTGCGCGCCATCTGAGGAACTCTCGCGTGAAGGCATGTCGCAGCGAGCAAAGCGGGTTGGCGCTTGAGGACCGACATTGGCTGGAGCAGAGGGGGAGAGGATGGCCGGGGGGGGGGGGGGGGGGGGGGGGGGGGGGGGGGGGGGGGAAGGGCAGCATTGGAAGCGCACCGTGGGAGGACGGCATCAGTGCCTGGGCCTCTGCGGCCTCCTGCACCAACCTCAGCTCCTTCAGCTGCCTCTGGGACAGTCAAGAAGCCACATACGTGAGCCCCCCCTCCCCCCCGTGTCATCCTTCCCCACATCAACCCCCTTGATCCCACCAAGCGCCGAAGGCTGCCCTCTGCTCTCTGCTCCGACCCTCCATCGCGCCCCTCCCTGACCTGCTCGCACCTCTGCGTTCACCCGCCCGGTGCGCTCCGCCTGCCGTTTCTGGCATTCGTGTCGCAGCAGCTCCTGTCGCCAGCGATTCGGGCGAATGGGACGAGAAGAGGGGGGGTGGGGGGGGGGGGGGGGGGGGGGCGGGGGCGGGCACCAGAATGATGATGTCGCACAGACGACCCGGTGCGAGACACCGCCGACGCTGTGCCTCCCGCCGCGGTTGGGGCAAGCAAAGGATGCGGGGCAGACAGTTGTCCATGTACGTCGGGACATGCCGGCGGGGGTCCGGCAAAGCTCACCGTGAGCCGGCCGCACTCGTCCGCGTCAGCGCCCCCCTCGGCCGCGACCTCGCGGGGACGGCCGGCCCAATAACGCCACCACACGCAGACCGCACCCGCCGAGATCGCACCCCCCGCGACGGCGCCCGCGAGCAGCAATCCGCCATTCCGCAAGCCGGGCGGCCCCATCAACGCTGCTGTGCGCACGAAGCGCTGGTTGACGTGGCGGCTGGTTGATGGTGTTGCCGATGGCTGCGATGGGAGTCTGGCCGAGGGCAGGTCGGCTGTGCAGCGCACCGGTCGGCCGCCGCCCTTCTACTACCTTTCTACCTGTTGTCGACCTTTTATCGACGCGGCGCAAAGCAAGCCGACGGGGATCGAGGACGGCGGTAGGCCATTTATTTCAGTACTTTGTGGTACTGAATGAGATCCCGGGAGGATACAGGGTATTTCAAGTTGAGTCTGGTTCTGCCAAAAAGGTCGCGCAGGCTTTTTACACGGTCAAGAGCCGAAATTGGCGGGATGGTTTAGCGAAAGCGTGGAGGGAAATCGGAGTCAGGGGGGGGGGGGGGGGGGGGGGGGGGGCGCTGCGTGGAGCGCAGCGAAAACTGGAAGATGGCAGGCTCAGCTGTTATGGCTGCTTTTATGTCTACTCGTGCTGCACCCAAAAAGGGCGCAACGACAGATGCCTAGTTCCCGTACCACCGAGCAGCACTTGTAGCCGAAAAGCGGTTAGGTCAAGGAAGGAAACCCCATAAACTAGTTTAGATCATTTCAAGTTGAGTCTGGTTTTGCCAGTCATGAGCGAACGGAGAGGGCGGTGGATTGACGGAGAAGGGGTAGCGCCAGGTCATGCTGAAGTAGGCACCGGGAAGGCCACCGCTGCGGAGTCCTGTTGGACTTGGAAGTAACGGAGTGGGGCGATGTGGCCAAAGAAGAACCATGCGCCAGGTGAAGGAAGAACGTTGGGGTCGATGTAGTCCAGAACGACGTCGGAGTTAGTGGTCCAGCCGCCTTGGTAGCGAATGTGGGACAATGGTACTCCGATGGCGTTGGCTGCAGACGCTGCTCCCTTGCGAAGGCTATGTGAGGTCCAGGAAGTGCCGGCGGGAGGGGCAGCACTGACAAGACGGACGGCTGTAGACAGCCAGTCCGACATTGTAGCGGCGGTCCAAGGTTTTGACTGCTCGCTCGGGGTGACCGCCCAGAAGTTTGTTTCAGCCAAGGCAACAGTAACCAGGAGGACAGACTGTACGTTGTCTATGAAGTGGTGCATGAGACGTGCAATTCGGGGGTGCTTTGACACCGGAAGGAGAAGTACGCGTAGGTCGTCGGGTCCCCGTCGGCCAGCGCGGTCTTTCTCGCGGTACACCTGCAGGGTAATGTTGTAATCGTCGACATGCACATCCCGCACTCGGCAGGAGACGCCAGTAAGTCCTCTGGCAAAGAACATGAAGTTGACAACCGAGGCCACGAGGGCTCGGAAGTCGTGTTGGTACTCTGGGGTGGGAGCAGACACAAACAGCTCGGCCTTTGTGACGAAGCGGTAAGCTACATGCAGAGGCACTCGCAAAGGGGCGGTTTCCAGACGGCGCTGCCGCAGCATCAGCCCACGCCTTGCCGAGGTGAGGTGTCGGCTGTCCTTGGCGATTGGGTCGAGGTCGTGCAAATGAATCGTGTTGATTGCAGACATGTAGGGTTGCGGTGACTTAGCTCCAATGTGCCCTCGCTCACCAATCCAGGCAACGTACCGAACGACAGTAGCATTGGTCGTCTCCAGCGGGCTGATGTTCTCGGAGTCGTGGCAGAACTCCGCGAACTGAGACAGTCTGCCGGCGTAGCTCTTAAGTGTCTGAGCGGTGAGGGAGCAGCTGGAGAGCATGTCGAGTGCCCGCTGTCCTAGCTCGTCTGAGCCGAAAGCGTCCTGCAGTAGAGATCGCAGTGAAGCAACCCATGGAGCGACAGCCTCGGGCTTGTCAATTACGTAAGTGCGTCGTTTTACCGAGAGAGTTCCAGAGGTGCGACTATTGTTTGCAAAGTACTCGGCAGCAGCGGTTAGGTTCCCGGCGGTTGGCCGGTAGATGCTGAACGGGTTTGCAGTAGCACCAGTACGGGTTTGCGGGGCAAGGTTCAGGTAGGAGGGCCGCCCCGCGCGCCCTTCGCGCTCGTAGCGCCTGTCGCACGCGTAGCGTACACGCGCGAAGCTTGGTCGTTGCGAGCCAGTTGTGACACGCAGTGTAACAACCGACGGACGCAGTGATGGAATGGTACGGGAGGCGGTTGGTTGAGCCGCCATGTGCAGGTGTGCGGATGGTTGAGCCGCACTCGGCTGTAGCTGTAAGAAGCGCCGCACCAAGGAAGGTCTAAATGAAGTCTGTAAGGTGGGGGGGTCAGGTCATGACACAGGGCGCTCAGGTGCAAGGGTGCGCTTTCCGGCGGTCACCAAAAGGTGGCCTCGCAAAGCTCTAGCAGCTCCGACGAAAGGCGCCCCACACCGTCACTCATGCTCACCTTCGCGACCACGCCCGCGTCCACCGCCACGTCCTCGTCCACGTCCGCGACCTGCTGCTGCCGCCGCCACCCGAGCAGTAGCGGTTGCTTTGGCGCTGCTGGCCACAGTCGCCTCGAAGACGCGACGCTCGTAGTCCCTGATGAGATCCCCAAAAATCGCGGAACCCAGGTGCTCAGAAGCAGGCTGCAAGTGTTGAGCTCGCAGCACGTCCAGAACACCTTGGTCACCGTGCACACGCTTGACCTCATTAAGCCTCCGTAGGAAGGCCAAACGAAAGCGAAACGCCTTGTCGATGGCTTCGGCGTGGTTCTGAGCTCTCGCGAGGTAGGGGGTGAAGTCCTCATTTGCAGCAGGGACGAAAGGCAGCACCTCGTCGAGAGCCACGAAAAGTGCGGCCATGTGGGCGCCGAAACACGACATCCATAGATACTCCTCCTGGGCCGGCAGACGCCGGTCATCCTGCTTGAGGTATTCGTTCGTTAGGTCGGTGCTTAGGGGGAAGAGTCCAGGCACTCGGCTGACCGGTCGAACGGCCTCGTAACCAGACTCTGCTCTCTGCAGTAGTTCTGGCACCGCGAGGTAGTCATCCTCGTCACTCACGGATTTTGCTCCGACACGGCCGCTCTGGACTAGCTCTAGCAAGTCGGGGCGCTCTGCGGCTCCCCCGCTGCCTGTCGGCTGTCCCGCGATGCGCTGCCCGGAACCGGAACCATGTGCTCCTTCTCCATCAACAACGCGCTCACGAGCCGTCAATTGGGCCATCGATGTAGCAAGCTCTCGCAGTAATGTAGACTAAGCCTTCACATCTGCGTATAGCGACTCGAACGTCGGCTCAACGACGGGTTCTTCTCCATCTGGCATGGTAACGCACGGGCGTACGGATGAGAATATTACACACGGGTGGTGAGCCGGGTGTGGTCTTGAACAACCCGGGGTGACCTTGCTCGCAACATGTTGCGAGACAGTTTTAACATCGTTGCGTGGAACGCAGCGAAAACTGGAAGATGGCAGGCTCAGCTGTTATGGCTGCTTTTATGTCTACTCGTGCTGCACCCAACAAGGGCGCAACGACAGATGCCTAGTTCCCGTACCACTAAGCAGCATTTGTAGCCGAAAAGCGGTTAGGTCAAGGGAGGAAACCCCATAAACTAGTTTAGATCATTCTACCGGTAGGAAGAGGAGACCGGAATGCTACTGAGCCCCTTCTCAAACATCCCGGGATGTTGGCAGGTACAGCGGTGGCCTATCAATGATGGCTACATATGATCCAGAGATGATGAACATGTATGGCTAGGTATATCTTGTATCCGTAATCCTGAAACCTTAATACTCTAGGTGGTCGCCCACTATTCAAGGATGCTATGTAGTAGCTATATATATGTGTGTTATAGATCTATCGAGAATAAACCTTATAGCTCGTCATCACACAAGAGCTTACCCAAGCTTAGAGCCGTCGTCTACAAGAGCAGGTCGCGTACCCGGGTAGTAGTCGTTGGGACTCGCTCTAGGTACAACCAGGTAGAGACCCCCGGTGTGAATTACATGAGTGCTGCTAGTATATATCGAGAGTGAATCTGCCGGGGTTTCTGTGGAATTGTCCGCAGATTTCCGGGATTTATGGATTGGGAAACGGTGCATTACCGGTGCTGGCAATGGTACAGCACCGTTCGGCTCGGTAAGCCGTGCCGACGGTTCCGCTCTCATTATTCTCGAGAGCACAGTTATTTATTGGCTCTTCTTGAGCCGAATGCTTCTGACCGTCCAAGTGCTAACTTTCACCTATGTTACAACTTTTCCTGGCATTGCGTCGAGCCCCCCCCCCCCCCCCCCCCCCCCTTTCCGCCATGTCAACGCGCTCGCTCAGCACGCCACGGACGAGCTAAGCGCCGCCGAGCAGGAACGAGCAATGTGGCGCGAGCTCCGTGCGGCGGCGCGTCGGTTTAGGCGGTGTTGGAGATCGTCCCTCGACTCGCTGCGGCGGAGCGCGTTAACGTGGAGCGCAAGACCGCACTCCGTGACGCCGCCGCCACCCAAGCGCAACTCTACATGACGCAAAATGCGGCGAGTCGTGTTGGAGTGTCTATGTCTACCGCCGCGTCCGGGGCCGCGCCGCCGACCGACCCCATTGTGTCGGAGGTCGGCAAGAAGCGCAAGCGCGTCCTCACCGACGAGGCTCAAGTTCGCCCTACCGATGGCGAAGGCGACTACTGGCTTGACCCGCAACACGCCATTCACCGCATGCACACGTTTCGTGCGAGCCTAATGAAGCTAAGCATACGATTGAAGTTTATTAGGCGTATAAATGAGTGTGCAAGGGACTTCGTCTTATTGTTAACGATGAACGCGAAGCGCCATAGGCTCTCTCTCCTAGTGAGGGCGCCGAGGTGGCCGGGGCTTCGGCCGGGCACTTAGTGACAGGTGCGTTAGCGCCCTAGTCAAAGAGCTTGAGTCCCTCTACCTCTCGGTTGCTGAGTTGCCCACTCTCGAGCACACCGAGCTTCATGTCGTGCACAAGCACAAGAACATGGCACTAGACTTCGATTTTATCGCGCCAAGGGTTCATCCGCCCTCCCGACCGCGATGTCGACCCCGTCAACCGCAATGTCCTTCGCATGGTCCGTCACGAACTATAGAAGACGAAGAAAGAGAAAAAATGCCGGACTGCGAGCCAGCGGTTAGTGCGCACCCGACGCGCACGTAGAACGCGCGAGGGCGCAATTCCAATGCGCGGGCGGACGCGATTTTCCGCGGAGGCCGCTCAGCACCCCCCCCCCCCCCCCCCCCCCCCCCCCCCCGCCCCCCTCGTATCTGCGGCCGCCTTGGTCATGTCGCCAATGCGCGATCCCCCCCCCCCCCCCACCCCCCCATCGGGCGTTCATGTCCGGCGCACAATAATGCTTAGGCCGCAACTCGGCCGCCAAGCCCCCGGGCTGGCTGTAATTTATGGCGCTCATGGTCCCTCTTCATCTCCGTGCTACTGGGCGGGTCTTGGCTGCTTGCCCTGCGGGTGGCGTCCAGGTGCCGGCGAGTGTCAAACCCAGTCCCAACGGACGTTTGTCGGTTGTTTTGTATCTTTATTGCTTCGTCGTTAGCTAGCGACAATTTCGAATCGGAATAATTGTCTCCGGTGTTTGCCACGTACGTTCGGCACCGGCTGAAAGTCTCACTTACTACACGCCATGGGAACCTCGGCTCGGCCGTGCCTGGCGGTGCGCCGAGGCGCGTCCCGCCGCCACCGCGGTACCGACCCCGACGAGGCACCGCTACCTGCCGGAACGCAGGGAGACTGAGCGATGGCTGTGACTTCTGGGTCGCCATCGCGCACGCCACGCGGGATCGCCA
This sequence comes from Tetraselmis striata, assembly GCA_006384855.1. Taxonomy (NCBI): domain Eukaryota; kingdom Viridiplantae; phylum Chlorophyta; class Chlorodendrophyceae; order Chlorodendrales; family Chlorodendraceae; genus Tetraselmis; species Tetraselmis striata. Next base: position 86,848 of record VCJN01003152.1, read on the forward strand.
AGTCCTCGCGTAGATGCGGGAAGGCTACTCGATCGAGTGGACCAAGGACCCCCCGCCCCAACAGCGCAACCCAATCGGCGCTCTGCGTACTAATATCAACATGCCGAATTAGTGACGCATGAGGTTGTCAGTGTAATAATCATTTACGGCCTTACGGGCGTGTCGATTGAATCCATCAACCCATACTTGTGTGAAAGGGTGTAGGAGAGCATCACAAGCCGCTTAAAAGCGACCCGCAACCTGCACGAGGCGGGACGGATGAGTGAAGCGCACCATGTTGAGCGTCTTGGCCAAGCCTGTACGTGTGTACGAAGGTGATCCACGGCCGCCGTATGTGCAGCTTAGGCAACGGGAAAACGGACAAATCTACGCCGCCTGATGAGGCAACGTGCACGCTCTCGAGCTCCCTTCGAGCTCAGGACCCCGATAAAATCTCTTGCGAGCAGGACTTGGCGAGCCTGGGTGGTGCACCAAGTGCCCCGCAATGAGAGGGCGCCCCGTTCCGCGGCCAAGCATGCGACAACTCGCACTATCATGTGGCGCACCCTCTCGCTCACCTCGCCCACCGCCCAAGATGTACTCTGACATGTCCACGACGTCTTAAAGTGGGCCCTCATGTCGCTGCACTATTGTATTTTACCACGCCGCATCCCGCTTTGCGAGCCCATGTGGCATGCCGCCCAACACTGTGCGCTGAAACCGATTCACAATCGCTGCCTAGGGCACGGCAATGTATAACACAACCCGTCACTATCGACCTCTATGGCGACGCCCTCATGACCCCCCCCCCCCCTCCTCCCCCCCAACACCCGGCGACGCCAACTACCGTGTGCATCACTTTGTTATCAGATACGCCCTCTGATCCCGTATTGGCGGTACCGCATGGTGTCTAGCTCCGTGAATCACAGCTCTCGGTGACGCCGTTAAAAGGCGCCGAGAGTAGGGACAGCTATACGTCTGGCTTCATGTCCCTGAGGTCATCCTTGGGCACAATGTTGCCTGTAGGCAGTGCATGCTGGAGCAACTCATCCGCCTACCCGCGTACATGGATGCCCATATCTTGAACACAGTGCTCACAAAAGGCGTATGTGATAACAAAGTGATGCATACGGTAGTTGGCGTCGCCGGGTGTTGGGGGGGGGGGGGGGGTCATGAGGGCGTCGCCATAGAGGTCGATAGTGATGTGTTGTGCTCAGTTGAGGGCAGAATGATCTTGCTCCCAACCACTAGGGCCATGCCGCATCACTCCCCACGGTTACGACGTCGACAATTATTGAACCCTAAACCCGGAGTTCCGCTTGCCCCAAGCAGCCTTTCTGGAGCTGCTAGATATCTAGTTCATCTCCGAGACTCGGCCGCGCGTCTCCCCTACGTCTGCCCGATACGTCGCGCTCGTTCGGACGAGTTAGGGAGCCCCGTACAATGTCTAGGCCTTTAATTGTGACTAAGTTGCCTTTCTATCGGAGCGGTTTTGGCCATGGTGGCCTATGGTGTCAGCAAAACGCGAATCCGTAATGGGGGTGGTCAATCGGGCGGCAGTCGCGAGGGTGGACCTCGCGCCCGCCGTCTTGGAACATTCACGCGCCCCCAGCAAGCCATGATCGACCTATATCGTCAACGGGCGCAAGGGGTAGGCCTACGGAGTGGATGGAAGCTGGTGGGCTGGCCGAGGGTGTGATGCTACCGGATGCGTGATGCGCCCGCCGTGCCGGGCGGCGACACGAACCTGCGGCGCAAGGGTGCGGCATGCGCGGGATCCGGTTATTCGTAACGTATTCAAATCGCGAAATGTCGCACGGGTTGCCGCGGGACGAAGCGATGTGGCATGAGCTAGGCAGGAAGAAGTACCCGGCAGCGACCTCTAGTAGCCCACGCGGAGTCTTGACCGTCCTCGTGGCGGGGATGGCCATGCACTGTCCACATCCCCAACTCCGCGTCGAGTTGGTCAAACAAGACCCGTTCCACACAAGTGGCATGGAGAGTGCCCACTTCATCCCCAATCCGATAGTTGTTGGCATGGTCTAGGAATGCCGTCATCTTCTTTAGCGAGCTCGACGCAGCCTCCGCCTCCCGCTCTATCACCCGGGCGTCCGCATCGTCGAGCGAGGTGGGCAGCAAAAGCCACATAAAGGCGCCCCCACGCCTCGCGCACCGCCGTCGTGGCGTATCGGGCTTACTACCCACGAGTGTCGTTGAGAAAGTGATCAAAATGGCGGGCGGCGGAAGAAGTTGTATTGAAGCTGCTTCGGCGAAATACTGAAGTTGTAATGTGGGTCAGATAAACCAACGGTGGGGGTGTTGGTGTCGGTCCTAGTGAGGAACCTCGCAAGGATGTCGTTCATGCAACCAAGGAGGTACCTACTAGTGAGGAGCCTGCATGTACTCGCACTGTGTACATCGATCGCTGCTAGACATGATAGCGCGGCGCGAGCGCAGCCCTCATATCGCGCGGCCGCGCGAATAAGTTCATTCGTGAACCAAGAACCGGAGCAGTTCGTGGTAATAGTTGCTATATACCGTCATGCTTACGGCACCTCTGTGCATCCAATTACGACAGCGTTATTGCCAACATGGACCTGAATAATTATATAGGAGGAGGGTTGGCGGTAGACGATTCTCGCCGTCTCGCAGAGACTGCATGAGCCGCTGGGCGCAGCATGGAATGTGACAAGGATAGCCGCCGCTCCGTTGCGAGGCATGAAATGATGAAAATGATGCACACACAGTCACGCACTACCGGGGCAGTGGGTTGTTTTGTGCGGACTATACAAGCTCATCCAAATTGACTCTTCCGGGGTTGTCATGCTTGGACGAAGTCTACTGGCATGCTACCCGTAGTTTTTGTGAAAAAACACTGCAGTGCTGTACCATTTTTAATGCTATCCAGCCCGTGCCCGTGCACATCCTACAATTACCATCGATATGCACACTATAAAAACAGTTCAAAATTATTGGCAAGGCGGAGGGGTACTCGCATTCGCCGGTTTGCAGACTTCAATGCCGTCACCATCACGGATACCGCATGGCCAACGGTATATCGCACATTCCCATTAGCGACCGCTAAGGCACTTCAAATTTAGTGTGGTCCGTTTTAGTGTGGTACGTGGCGCGGGAAAGTGGATGTTTTAAAATGCACAATATTGCACGTGGCGCGGGAAAGTGGATGTTTTAAAATGCACAATATATAATGTCAGCACGGACCTACCGTCGTATGGGACTGTATCTTTCCGTCGTGAAACGGGGTGGGACACGCTACTATCTATCTGCCCAGCATCGCGTGGCATGAGCGCTCGTGTACCCCTATCACGTGCTCATGCATACCGGAAAATGCAAAAAATCCGCCAGCTTGGTTACTACATGATCATTGGACGACTTGGTGTAGGTAGCCCGAGCCGTGAAGCACGTACCGCAGCGCTCTCTTCCGCGCACACGCAATTTACAACCAATTAATATCACTACGCACTGCGCGATATCGCGCACGATACCAACTGGCGATTAGAGCAGGGATAGGTACGGTAGGCTTCGGGTAGATCCCCTGGACTGCGTTACCGTGGCGTCATGATTATTAAATGAAAATGGGGGCTGGTGTAAACTCGGGCGGCGCTGCGCCCTTTTGGTAACTCGAATTTTCACACGCTTACATCGCATTGTACAGTGTTGAATCAATCCTGCCCCATATGTGGCATGTGCAGTCAACAGGCTATGGCACCTGAAACCCTACTTAGGTTTGGCGCCCGTGCTTATTTGGCTCGCCGAGTACGGCGACCTACCCAAACTGGGGTTGCCAAAAAATAAAGTGTAGTGTACCCTGTATACGCTGTCTGGAATCAGACACCATCCAGGTACGGTCAGCACCCCATTGTAATGGCGTGATGGCATTGACATCCTTCTTGATAACTTTATTCAGTCTACATGGTGAGCAAGCGAGCACTGGCTTCGAGACATGACATCATGCGCACGCTCAATGTTGCCCACCTTGCAACCATGCCGCATTTGCTGAGCCCATAAGGGGTAGTAAGCACTAGCAAGTACCAAGATAACAGCCCGCGGATGCTACGCTCATCAAGGTCGAAATACAACAATGCGACTTCATGAACTGCGTGCGTGGCTATGTTCAAGCACAAGGTGACTGCGTTCTCACCATCCAGGGATGAGGATGGTCAAGCTGCATCAACCCCAAATGGGATATATGACGTTGAGTATCTGGAGTCCAGGAAATCACAATCCATGCGCTGGGTGTGTTATTGAAGGCAATCAGCCAAACCACGGCCCTCGCAAACGGCGCTGCACGCTAATTGGCAGGGCGCTTGACCCTGGGGAAAGGGTGGATGGGGTGGGAGGGGAGGGAGGGGGCGAGGAAACAGAGTGTTGAGGCTGACATATAAGTTGCGTTCGTCGGAGCGGTTACGGAGCAGTGCTGTCGGTGCCAGCAAGCTTCCGCCCTCTGTAGCGACCGCATGGCGCACAGCTCTCTGCTGGAACATTGGGGGCCGAGCGTAGTGGCTCAGGGGGCCGAACGGCCTCGGAGGATTTCAGAGCTGTCAGGGGCTCACACGCCCGCCGCCTGGGGGCACCTCTGGCCCCGCTCCACCGCCTCTGTGATCTTGCGCAGCAGCACCGCCGGGTTGGTCTCCTTCCAGGCGAACGCCTCCGTTCCCGAGGCGGCGCAGTAGTGGTCCTGTGAGAAGCGGCGCAGCTCAGCTCAGACGGGCCAAAGTGTGGCGCCAGACAATTGGCTCACAACCTAGACAACACGCAATGCTGATGTACTGCCTATTACACACATTCATAGCAGACTCAACTCATCCGGACACAGATAGCTCTCTTTCCGTCGGGGGGGGGGGGGGGGGGGGTGAGGGCGGCAGATTGATAATCTATACCATAACCAAGGCATGGTTGCGGCACTCGATAGGCTGGTAGGTAGGCAGAAACGAAGAGGCGTAGCCTGTGCATGTGCGTGTGTGGTGGAAAGGTTGGGGGGGGGGGGGGGGGGGCAAGAGACAGCGGGCTCACCTTATTGTATGAGTTGCTGCACTTCAAGACGGCGGCCACGAGCGACTGCTTGACGTCCTCTATCTTGACCTGCCCTGTGTGCTCCGCGTCCAGCTCGAAGAACAGGCGGTCGATGTCACGCCCCGGAAGAATATCCTGCAGGAGCGGGAGCCGCAGCATCTCAGTAGGTTCAGAGCAGCGCAGGCACAGCGGAGGAGAGCTCAAAGTTTTAGGGTTTTGTTGAAAACGACATTCATGTTTAGGGCTTGGTTAAGCCCAAAATACGCTGAAAACCAGCCGGCGGCGCACCTCCAGCGCCTTGTGCAGGCACCAGTTGGAGACTTTGCCGGGTTCCTTGGGCGTGTTGAGTGCAAAGAGGTCGAAGGTGGAGCCGTTCTGCCGGCTGTGCTCCACACCCTTGAGCCCGCAGTCCATGCACTTCCCGGGCACCTGCTCCTTGCTCCTGCCGATGATCTGCAGGCAAAGCCGCATGCCGGTATGAGGGGCGTGCTGCGCGTAGATCGGCGATTTTTGTTATTTTGTTCTTTGTTAAATCGTAATGATAAAGTCTTTCCTACCAAAACAAAGAATTATCTTATGCTTGTTGCATCAGCGTCCCTGGGACATTAAATTTGGTTTGTGCGCCAGACAATGACAGATTTTGCACAACCGAGTCAAAAATTCCGTGCTACATTTGTATAACATTCTGATATACTTTTCGATAATGCAGCTTTCTTCTTTGCAATAGGGGCAAACACAAGAGCGAACCTACCGGCAATGGCGTAGTTATGAATGAATGAATGTAAATGAATTCGCGTGTAAAGCAACAACAAGTGAAATAGTGATGTAAGAAACAGCGGGCGCACGTACCCTGGCCGGGTTGCCGACAGCGGTGGCCCCTGTTGGGATGTCCTTCAGCACCACGGAGCCGCCGCCGATCTTGGCGTTGTCGCCGATGCTGATGTTCCCGATGACAAGCGCGCCAGCGCCCACCAGCACCCCGGAGCCGAGCTTGGGGTGGCGGTCGTGGCCGTCCTTGCCGGATGCGCCCAGCGTGACGTTGTGCAGCAGCGAGCTGTCGTCCCCTGTCGCGCACATCCGGAAAGCGCAGCGCCCACCGAATCAGCAGCCGAGACACGTCACCAGAACAATATCGCCTGTATCACTGCGCGGGTTTGCACAGCTATCTGCAGCACGGTGGGCGGGCATTGCTCGTGCACTGTGAAAGGTGCGGCCTTAGTTACAGCAGTGCACGAATGTCGCTGTGTCTGACAACGGTATCGGCACCAGCAACATGCTCAAAGCACTGCGTGGACCCTGTGCATATTTGTTCAGATTACAAGACTAAATCTAACAAAAAAATCTCCGCGTACATGATGGATACTCAATGACACTATTCTGGAACCAGTGTCGCTATGAGCTCGTTAACGGGGTTGAGCCCTGATCATGGCATCATGTCGCTGTGCCAATTGGAGCTGCAGATTCCTGGCTGCTAATGTATATGTATGTCATGTACACTCAGACTACAGCCCAAAAGGGGCTGGGTGATGCCCTTTAGCTAGCTCCACGTCTCCAAGCCGGGCGCATTTTACCATACCATAACACATAGTGTTCATCGTATAGGAATGTCATTGTTTTCCCTGGGGCTTTGGGGTAGATGGTGATTCAGGAGGGGGATGGGGATAGAAACAGGGGAGGGGGGGGGGGGGGGGGGGGGGGGGGGGCGGCACACACCGACGTAGGCCGTCTCGCCAATCACTACCCCGGTTGCGTGATCCTGCATGCAAGCGGCGGTGGGCTCAGTCAATGCAGGGCTGCATGCCTCTGTATGATGGTGTGTGAGTATGTCCCCATGTGTGAGTGATTGCATGTGTGAGCGAGTGCATACGCGGGGTGGGGAAGGGGAGGAAGGGTGAGGGGTGTCCGAGCGAGGACGCACAATCATGACTCGCCGCCCAATGGTGGCAGCAGGGTGTATGTCCACGCCCAGCCTTTGACTCACCGAGGCCTGGATCTGCACCATCACGGATGCGCTCCTAGCTTGTCAGCACACTTCCCCTCCCCCCCCCCCCCCCCCCCCCCCCCCTGCGCGCGCGCGGTGGGTGTGTGTCTGTGCTGGGTGTGAGCATGGAGGCGGCGTGGGATGATAGTGGCTGACAACCTGCATGGCCATCCACTTGCGGTCGTGGTGCCATAGCACGTGCGCAACGCGGTGTGCTTGGATGGCCAGATAGCCCTTGAAGAACATCAGCACCTGTATGGCGCGACGCGTTCAAAGCCACGCGGGATGCCCTATCAGCAGGAGACTCCCGTGCGAAAGATAGGGGAGGGGCGGTGGGGAAGAGGGGGGGGGGGGGTTGTAAAGGGATGCCAGCTCGCCTGCAGCGTGCCATGGCACGCCTCGTCGCGCTCCTTCACCGCGATAAGATCCGCGCGGATGTGGCTGCTGAGGGTGCCGCCGGCCTCCACGGATTCCGGGCTGGCCAGCACATCCCGGAATAGGCGGTGCAGCTGGCGGCGGGGGTGGTTCCAGCTGGAGAGCGTGTTGCCCAGGATATGCGCCAGTGCGCTCTCCAGGTCCGATTGCCGCAGGATGGCGTTCCGCAGCCGGCGCCGCAGGGCGGGCTGTCCCCCAAACACACACACACACACACACGCACACGCACACGCACACACACTTCAGCCGCCCAATCAGGCAAAGCCTGGCCCGTCTCCCCTTCCTCCGACTGCACACCAACCAGCCCAGGCAGTTTGCCCGTATACTACTGCAAGCACAAGTGAGTGCCGGTACGGCAACGACAGGGAAGCTGCGCGTCGTGGTACGACATGGTAGTACGCCCTGGTCCCTAGTCAGTTTGTGGGTGCGATGCAGCTGAGATCAGTTGCGACATGTTGCGGCGGAGGGCGCGTTCCCGCCGCGGCCACTTCGCGTCCACAGACAGGTGTACAGTGCGGGGGGACTAGCCAGCAGCGACGCACCTCGCTCATAAGAACCTTTGCGGCCTCCATGCGCACCTGCATAGCCGGGTGGCGGTTGACAACCTCAGTGATACGTAACCAGGCCCCGGGGGCAGTGCCGATCGCCCGGACGACAGTTCTAGGGTAAGTGTGCTGTGCTGCGCTGTCGACACCGGCGGAGGAACTCAGTACGCCATCGGTCATCGCTCGCCCGGCGCGGTTCGAAAGGCGCCCGCGGGCTCACCTGCAGCCACACGACGTCGCTCTCCACGTTCATCCATCTAGCACTGTCTATGTCGGTCAGCGAAGGCTGAGCAGTTGCGTCGCTTCGCCGCCGTTTCAATAGGGCCACGGCGGCGGCACCCGCCACAGCCGCCGCGGACGACAGCAGCAGCAGCGGCATTATCCTGGCCTGCCTAGCTGCGGTGGCCCTGTGCAGTGACCCTCAGCACGGCGTCGGCAGGCAGGTGCGGTAGCAAACCGTCCGTTCCCGGGTGTCTGAAGTAACTCGAGTTTTGCTGGTCCTTCGTGCGGGGGGCTGGGGAATGGCAGGCGACCCGGGGCCTGCTGTAGGCGCAAAGCCAGGCGCAAGCAAAAGGATCCTCGTCGCGGACGTAACGATGGTGACACTCCAGTTTGTTTTGTCGGCCAGGGGTCTGCACCAATAAGGATAACACAGGAAACACACATGATCACAATTAATACGCACTATATGTACTGATGGCCGCCAGGTTTTAGGGTTTATCGTCGCGGTGCGTCAGTTCGCTACCAGGCGCACTTTATACCTTGCAGAGTACATGCCAATAATAATAGTCGCAAATGAAAAAGCACCACCTTGTGGTACAGCGGGGCCTTTGCCTGCCCTTCCCATGGGCAAAACCATCCTGGCTAGAGGCTATAAACCCGCCAAGCTGCGGATTGAGGGCACGAGGGCCCCCTCACATGGCCGCCAGTCAATGCAATTTGGACAAGTCATTCTCAATTATCGCATGTGTGTGGTTATTGAGTTCGGCCTTGCTGCTGATACATCTGCAAGAGATGCGAGGGGAAAGGTAGGGAAGGGAGAGGGGGCGTGTGAGCGGAGAGGATGTCAGTGGAGCATCACAATGTACGGCATCAGGGGATTTGCGGACATTACATGTGTTCAAATCCGTGCATGTCAACACTAATACAATAACAAAATAAAACACATCCCCGTTCTAAACTGGAAGCCACGGGCAGGTACCTTGAAGGGTGCGCACCGAGACTGTATACATTTTTCGTTCATTCAAACGCATCGATGCGCATGATCCCACATGCAGGCGCAGCCGTATTGAGAAACATATATGATCAGATACTGTATGAATAATATCCCAACTATGATAAAAAGTGTGGGTGTTTCCCGTTTCGGTACGCTGTGTTCCTCGAGTGGCAAGCGTAAGTCTGGTTGATTAGCGGATGCGCCGTCACAGGGAGCACAGAGCTTGAGCACCCGCATCTCGCCAGCTCGCGCTCCAGTAGTGATTTAAGTTGCGCTTTCAGGAGGCCATCTTGCTGTTAGAGGCATGCGCCACCTGCTCCCTCCACACTATCAGCCCCCCCCCCCCCCCCCCCCGGCCTTCTGTGAGGCTGGAACAGGAAAGTAAAGCGCCTCAGGTGCGAAGGCTTGTACTCCCACAGGACTATGCTTCAGCACAACGCGGGTGGGGTCGGGGGGGGAGCACAATCAGGCGGCATTCACGTATTGTATAGCAATGCATACTGCTGTGCGTGCAGCAGGAGGGGTTTGGTTACGTAATTTTTAGGAACCTTGTTACTGTCCTTCAGCATCTGCCTAACTGTTGCCCCTTGGCATGCCACCTAGCGACGTCTCTCCCCCTCATGCACCTCTGCCACCCACCGCCTGATACTGCGGCCCAACCTGTGCATGCAGTTATTATGTCATATTACATTTCATAATAAAAGAACATGGCCAGTTTTAAGTTATCAGAGTGCGCCACCATACTATCTGAACCGTTGAGCAAAATGAAGCTGGCGGTTCTCAGCATAATTGTGGTGACGTTGTGTATCATAGTTTCTATTTTCTACTAGCTCAGCTATCGCTCCATGCTTCTGTTGTATCTGTGAGGTGTCCAGCTGCCAGTTGCAGCTTGAGGCAAGCTGAGGCATCAATCACGCCATAGTCCAGTTTCCCAAAGCCCTTCATGTGTGCCTTGGAATATTTGATGCCCAGGCTGGACATGTCCGCTGCCAACTCCTGCTGCTCCTCCAGCATGGCGAGAAACGGCAAGGAGCACGCAATGCCCCCTTTTGGGCAGATTGACTCCAGGCGCTGGGACAGGTGGACCATCCGCCCAAAAATCCTGAACGACCGGCCATCGATGACGCCCGCTGTCACGTCGCCCACGCTTACTCCTACACGAGCATGGAGGTTCTCGCTGTAGCGCTTCAACATGTTGTTCAGATGCCGCTGAGACTGTGTGGCTGCCTGCAATGCAATCATCGAGGCCTTACCAGAGCACCGGACCATGAAGCCAGCGTTGACGACAAGCAGCAGGGAGTCGCCGCAAATCTCGTGAATGTAGGCATATGGAAACACCTCCCGCAGGATGATGTTGTTCACAGCCATGTAGACATCGTGCATGAGTGTTGCCATGTCCTGAGGCTGCACTGATGTGGCGTACTCAGTGGAGCCCGAAATGTCGATCATGATGCAGATCACATCAGAGTAGTCATTCACGTGCATGCCAGGCGCCTGATTGATGAAAGCCTCGTAGCCTCGCGGCACGGTGTGCAGGAGCGTGGACGAAACGCTGTACAGATTGATCGTCGATGTGCAATCGGCAGCCAACTCGATTGAAACCCCAACGACCACGGGGTCCTTGTTGCTGTTCAGGAGCACGAAGTCGCGGCAGTTGGCCATATCATACTTCAGCCCCTTTGCAGCCTGCTGGATCTGGCTGGCGGACGCCTGCTTCAGAAACTTGAACATCTTCATGTGAATCTTGGCCACGAGCGGCGTCATGATGCTGGTCACTGGATTTCCCCACAAGTCACCCTCGTTGTACTTCAGGAGCATGAGAGCGTTGGCATCAGAGCTGACAACGTTGAAGTCGGAGTCGCATTTTATCTGGCCCACCTGCTGAAACGTCGTTCGGGCATCTCTGCCCCTGCACATGCACAAACGGAATATTGGGGGCTGCTCACCAAGCACTCCTCTGGGACTCATTTGCACTGAGATGTGTACTTGTTACGATGGTGGGAGCTGGGGCTGACTGGCGAGAGCCGCACCTGCGCAGAGACTCTTTGGGGCGTTTGGCAAACGCCCTGATGTTGTCTGGTTGTCCTCGCATCCCATCGTAGCTGTCGCGAATCGGTCTCATCCCAGTATTGCCCTTCATGGCGCAGATTGTGGGATGACAATATCGTCACGTTAGAATTTACATGCAGGGCCACAGTAGCCGTGCAAGTTGCATGACATAACAAGACTTGGATACGTTACTGCACCAACAAGGACTGGAGTAGTTTGCAAAGGAAAGGCAGCGTGACTCGTCGTGGCGATGATACTCCTACTTCTACCTATAGTCTACAATATGAAGTGGGTATCATGACCTTACTGGGCACCTTCTTATAATAATGTGCAAGTACTTCATGTAGGGACACAGCACACCTACGAACCTCAGTAGTCACTAGCCAGTACCGTCCTAGCAGTAGTCGTACTGCTCTAGGCACTAGGCACGTAGCCACGCATATTTTATTATTATCAGTAATAATGCTGGGTGACGAATTGCGCTGCTGCCCATTCCAGTGCAGGAGCATCTATGTTAATCCCGGGTAAATCCTTACAGGTATTCCGTGCGCAAGCAGCACTTCTTGTTTGAGTGCGTGCTGTTCTGCCCCCCCCCCCCCCCCCCCCTCCCCCCCCCCAGGCCGCCGTTGGCTCTCAAGCGCCATACGCCCTACGGGTACAGATTATGAAAAACTGTAGTCGCTCTGTCCGTCTGACTTCTAGTGAAGGAGGTATGCATGTGCATCAGGACGTACCACTACTCGTCCCGTTTTAATTAATTCCCACTGTAATCCTTACTAGTGCTCGTAGGAGGAGTCACTACAGTGACATTACCTCTAGTGAATATCCAAGAACCCCCCCCCCCCCCCCCCCCCCCCCCTTGCGCTAGAGAGGTAGTGCACTATAGAGGTATTCACCAGCGGTCGCCCCAACCTACCTACATGGTGAATATTCACTATAGAGGCAGGATCTTCACTGTGGGGGTAATGTGGCCTGATTGCAGACCCGGGGGGCAGTTGCTGCAGCTCTGTAACACACTTTTCTTACTCATCTTGCTTACATCAGACCAAACCCCAGCCAACAGTGGGGTGAGAAAAAAAGAACGTAAATCCCGCATCACACTCGTCTAGGTCGGGAGAGCTGGCGAGCCCCATGGCGGCAACCCTACAGTGCCCGCCCCCCCCCCCCCCCCCCCCCCCCCCCCCCAACACACACACACACACACACACACACACACACACATGAGCACATGGGGGGCGCCAACTTGGATGGCGAGACGGAGATTGCGGAAGCCGCAATCAAGTTTGGCAGGGCCGGTGAGCTCGGCCGAAGTCATGTCACCGCGACGTCTACAGTACCGTACGTAGCCGCTACTCTACGTACAGCAGGTACTGGTACCGGTCGCACATGCGCCGCCGCCGCGCGACACCGCGCCGCGCTGAGCTAAGGTACCGTAGGGGGATTCACTGTACCGGTAGGGAATGCCAGATCGGGAAATCCCCCCCCCCCCCCCCCCCCCCCCCCCTCCCCCCCTTGCACGTAGTTGCACCACAGCAGATATTCACTATATAAAAGAAGTTCTCTTTCTAGTACGCATATGTTAAAGCCCTCATGTAAAAAATAGACATCACTATACAAGCACTGGTACCAGTACCGTCCGCAGCGTTCAGCGTTCCGTCCCCCCCCCCCCCCCCCCCCCCCCCCCCCCGCCCTCCCCCCCTCCTTTCCCTATAGATAGAGATAGTTGCACTATAGATATAACTGTTCACTAAACTGTCACTGTAATGATATAAACTGGGCGGCATTCTCTCTGCTGTTGTGCAGATGGCCAAGTCTGATGCGTGGGCTCGTGCCCATTCTGCGTCTTCTCATGTTAAAGCTTCCACCTCGCAGTCGCTGTAGAGGACCTTTCTGATTGTCCTTTTTTTGTGATTTCCTGATATCGCCTTCTGCTGCTAGCTCATTTAATAAATGATATAAACACACAGTGACATTACAGTGACATTGTGTGTAGTGTCTTGACGTAATTCTCGGCCGAAACAGTGGTCGCTATATGTTCCGACTGCTCTCCGCCCTCCGGCCCCTCCTCCCTCCGCCCTACCGCTGGGTAAATAATGCTGGTAACATTTACGGCCTCGACGAAGGTGGTTCGACGCTAGGAGTTCTCCTCGAGGGCGACGCCGCGGCGACCCCTCAGTGGATTACGGAGCTTCAAGGTGATACAAACATTTCGGGGTTCAATTTTGATATCGACATAAATGAGATACCGCGCCTGTAGGAACTTGCAGTTACCAGTACCAGTACATAAAATGATGGAGGCCGTTATTAAATTATTAAAGTAAGGGGCTTGAAGTGTTGATCTTTTGTAGTTGTACCACTGTAATTTTACTACTGGCCGTATTGTAAAATTCACACCAGTACATAATATTAATTACATGAGCTAGCAGCAGAAGGCGATATCATAATATACCAGCGGCACAGACGGATATAGTGCCCCGCCCGCATTGCCCCCCCCCCCCCCCCCCGGCGCTTAAAGCGAGCGCCATTTTTAAACAGCCCTCGAGATTATGCGGGCGTGTGTCATCTGCCACCCTTGAAGCAATCTACGGTGTTATATGTCACTGTCGTCCACTACTAGATGTCAACTACGCCCTTGCCGCAGCAAAGGTATTCTCAAATCACAAGTCTTTGAAGCAGTACGCCGGCCGGGGCGGCCGGGGGGGGGGGGGGGGGGGGTGTGACTCGCACCTTCTTGGGCAGCGGGGAGCCGCCGTGTGACAGCGGCATGCCGTTTGCATGGCCGCTCGAATATCCCGAAAGACACTGGACTCCGTCCCTCGCCGGGGTGTGCTTATCAGGCTGTTCACGCGAGCTCGACTGCGCAGCCGTGTCGCTGCTGGTGCAGCTGGTGCGCGGGGTGTCAGAGCAGGATGGCGGCCGGCTACCGCTATGCCCCGTGTCTGTCCCTGGCAGGAAGGCCTCCTCGGCCGAAGTTGAGTGTGCGCAGCCCATTTCCACGGGAGACTTGCGGAGGGAGGTGCCGGCTAAGATCGTTGGGCTGCGCTTCCTCGGAGGCAGCAAACGCGGCAGGGGTTGCGAGTCGGTGGTACACGCGTTTTGCTCCGAAAGGGGTCAGCAAGTACAGTCGCCGAGCCGACGCTGCGTCTGAGCCGGACGCGAGATAACTTCGAGACGCTAAATAGGTCGAGGCACTGCCACAGCCGCAGCTGAAATACGACCCAGTTGTGCAGGTCAGCGTCGTTATTCTTCCCGGAACAGGGACTGGCGCGCCTGTATATGTTGCCAGTTTAAGTTGCTTGTGTTGTCGCACTGGAGATGATGCCCTGCGGGGCGGGAAAACCATATTTGGTCCCTAATCGGTGGTTATCCTATACCGGTGGTGGGTGTCATCCGGCGGAGGGCGCCCGCGCCGCCTCGATCAAGCATCAATATGAGCTATAATTATTCGCGCCGAAACTGCGACTGACGACATGGTGTGCTGGCGACGATATTTAATTAATTGAGTACCGTACTAATAACCGATTTAATACACGCGGAGATATGTAATTACATGAGCTAGCAGCAGAAGGCGATATCGGAAATCACCAATAACCGTACCAATAACCGATTTAATCCTCCGTCGCGTTAATACTAGATTAATTGAATTAATGGATGAGTACTGCAGCGACGACAACCTGATGTATGATGCCGTTCTTCATCAGTCGTCGTCCAGCTCCTCGTCATCTGCTGGCGCGTTAGCGATGACTCATATATACAGGTAGTATACATCAGCGTTCCGCCCGGCCAATAAGCATGTTACACCCCTCCACATAAGTCCGGGTTTTGCATTTTCGATCGCAAAGCGCATGCATGGGCGAGGATAACGCCGGCTGCATGTGCATACATGCTAACTACAGTGGGAATAGTTCGGGCGAACGCCTATTGTGCGCTTTATACCCACCCGCGCGACAACACGACCATTTGTGGGCGCCCTTTCAAAAACACGAAATCATTGCATGGTGCGTTGGCGCCAGAAAGTTGTGGGTTGCGCCAACCGTCCAAACCTATGGAAATAGCGGCACTCGTCGCACCAAACTCGGTGGATACGGCCCTTGGCACAAGTTGCACACACCGTGCGTGTAGGCCACTGAAAGCATGTCGCTATAGGCACGACGTGACACCCCAACGTCAAGTTGGCCACTGTGGGAAGCAGTTTTGGGGTGAAAATGCTGTTGTTTATGTGGCGAACGCACGCACGTAGGAGAGGCGCTCGATGGCCCCCTTGGCGTAGGGCAATGCTCTACTATGGGGGCGCGTGGTGGAATGCCAGTTGCACCGTTTCGTGGGCGGGGTGGCGCGGTAGGGGCGTGGATTTTGATTTATATATGAAATTCCTTGAAAAATGCTGTGGAAAATGACATTTTGGCTGGTAGATGTGTGTATCGCTAGGAGGTGGCACATGCCAAGTGTTGGTGGTCCGTGGTCATCCACATACATAACGCTCTCGCGCAACTGAGTATGGGGCTTAGACACGCACTTGGCGCAAAGCCACGCGCCCGATATGGGTGGGCACATGAGGCAGTGAGGGGCAACTTGGATGATCATCTTTGGGGATTTTTTCCGGAGACCCAAATAATCTATTTTGTGATTATGGAAGAGTGTTCCCGACGCAGAATTGAACGAGGAATCGCGTGATATTTTCAAAAAGTTTTTCTGAGCAAATCCTGAGAAGTTATAGCGTTTTGAAGCCAAGGGGGTGTTGCTGCGCGTGGCCGACACAGATGCCATGTCAGTATCGCAACGCGACATGCACTGGCCGCCGCCCACACGGCTGCACCCCAACCAAATGCACCCGAGCCCCTCGCCAATGTGTTTCCTCACGCGTTCATGGCCATCCCGCCGGTTGGTTGTCTATTCACGCGCGTCGGCGTGTGCGTGATACCGACCCCGGTTTTGGTGCAGTTGCAGGCGACGTCCATCCACGCACCAAGTGCAGCGTGATTCCCTAGTCAAAGGTCATTAAGCTTCGGTTTGAGCCACTCGTCATGCAGGTTTTATAACGCCCTCTGAGATTCCAGGGTTTCATCTCATATACGCTACGTTCAGGTACCCTAGACTTGTGAAGTCTTGAGACTGCCGAAAAGGGACCCCAAACTTATGTGCAGGGGTGTATTTGAATTTTGAAATTTGTTACAACTGAATCAAGTTTCGTTGACAAGTTGTGTCTTTACCCAGCATCAGGGAAGCGCCCGCCCCTGACCAACCCGCATAGGGTCCGCTTATTAAAGCGCAAAGGGAGGGGCCTAAGAAGCTAAGTATAGGCCACGTGGCTGTTGTATACATTGGTACAAATCATCAAAAATTGACGTGTACGCGCTTTGTGTTTCGAACGGAGTGATGACACGCGTACATGGCGCTAGTCTGTACGTCGCGCCACCCGCACCGTACATGTAAGACGCACGTCCGTACAAACATGCGACCACGTGACCGCCCATTTATGCGTGTTTCAACCGTTTCCATGCACCCGGATCTCGAAGCATGCTCAAGTGTCGCGCTCCACCGGCAGCGGCCAAGCAAGCGGCTGGGCTGCTCAGCCGTCTCGCTGCCGAGATCGGCCCCAGTATTGAGATGTTGCCAGCGGTTGGTGTCCTCGGATGCCTCGAGGGTCGGAGGTGAAGGCGGGGAAAACACCCCCATGCACTACACAAGGTTGTATGCTCACTGGTGTTGTGCAACAACTCACCAATGCCGGATCGCGAGACGCGCCATGTCGAGGCCACCGCCCGAAGGCGGCTTCCTAGGCCCCATGCACGGTTGGATTTATAAAAATCGTCACCGAGCAAGGATGTGCCGATAACGAGTGCCCACGTTTTGGGGCGGGTCGCTCGAAACCACAATTTACTTCCGAATGATGACCCTCCAGATAGAGTGTGTGTTTCCCCTGTCCGTGTTGTGCACACTTCCTCCCGACCCGTAGGTGGATCTCGGAGAGGCCGACGCAAGTAATGCCCGGGTCGTACATGAATTATCCCCCCCCCCCCCCCCCCCCCCCCCCCCCCCCGCGCCCTACATGGCTTCATTATCCCGGCGGCGCCAACATGCGCTGCCGGGAGTACGAGTATTATTTGAAAAACCCCGTAGGGCTCCCCGGTCGTCGCAAAATCCGAGGACCCGCCACAACCGGTCACCCCGCTTAGCTACCCTACCGCACCCAGCCGAACCCGGGTCCTAGAGGGTACTAGTGCCCATCATCACGTGGAGGTGTGGGTGGTGCCGTCAGGCCTGCCGCATCGGTGATCATCCGCTCATGGTGGGCCGCTACTTGGCGGCGGCGGGGGTCCATATCATCATAATTTACATAAAGTTGAAAGGGCAGTAACAAATCCACCTACTGCTAAAAGTAGTACTAGAAAATCAACACATCAAGCCGCCTAAAAGCGGCCCGCATCCCGCATGAGGCGGGATGGATGAAAGTTGAAAGGGAGGGGGTGGGGCTTGCCGAAAAGGTGCCTTGGCTTGGGTTACAATGACTGCTATGGCAAGAGCACGTCGCAACCAAGAAGACCGGAAAGGCCAAAGTGGGGGAGAGATAAACTGACGCATGCCGTCACATGATAGGCGGGGCGCAGAGATGATAGATGGGGACACCTGAGCGACCGCTAGTTGTTACTATCTTGCGCGGTGTCGACTTACAACGGTGCGCCGAAGTCGACCGTGCTTGTTGTCACGGCGGCAATTTTCTAAGAACAATAGCGGGTCCACAATACAGCAGTCCGCACTCTTACTTGGTAAGAGATATGTGTAGCTGCCCGCACCGCATGCGCTCCAGCACGTGGATTAACGTGTCGCAGGCGAACGCGCGCAGTGCGCGCCAGACGCGGGGAGACCCCTACTACTTGTAGTAAACATTTCAAAGGGAGGGGTGTATGGTTTGCCTAGCTCGATCTTGAAGCACGATGCAAGAGGGCGCCGGCCGGCTCGAGGGGCAGACGAGGGGCGGTCAAGAAATCGGGGCTTGGCACCGGGCCAGGAGGACCCAAAAGGCAACCACGGGCCACTTGGGAGGACCAACGACGTCGCGCACGCCGAGGCGCGAGGTCGCGACGAGGTCCGGGGAGAGCGGGAAGCCAACCACCTCGGATCCCGTCCCCGAGAGGCGCTGGTGCCATTTCTTGTCCGGTCGGTAGTGCGCGATGAATATGGCGGGCGCGCCAGAGGTGTGGAGTTTGATACGATATCGTCGATGAGGTCCCATGGAGGTCGCACCGGTTGTGCTCGCGAAGCCATGCGCCGGCGGCGGAAAAGCGCAAGCAATCGGTGGCCTCACTACAAGGGGTCGCGCCAATTGGTGTTGTATTGCGGCAGGCGCGCGTTTTCCATTATTGCAGAGAAGCTGTCGATGGTGACGTGGCGAGCCCAGAAGTTGTCGAGGTGTTTTAAGTGGCGGAGGGTGAACGCCTACTCGTAGTACTCAATATCGCGGCTGAGTCTGTCAACCTAGATGAACGCCGTGGTTTTGATGTACTGCGTGCGAATGAAGATGTCGTTGGTATCGAGGATAAATCACGACTTCCATAGCTATATCATGAATAGAGGGGAACGGGAGGTGAGGTTGGCGAGGGGGTGTACCACCACCATGTCGTCCTCGTAGAGCACTACTATTCAACCACGCAGCTCGGCGAGGCAAGTGAGAGCGGGCGGGGTACCGAACAGCCTTGAGAACCTTGTAGATGATGAGCATCTCCCGGTCGACATCGTCGTACCAACAGCCGCGCGCCTCGGTTGTCTCATCGAGGACGGGTTCCCACTTGTAACCGGAGTTGTCAACGGTCATGTAGACGATCTCCACGGGCTTGTAGCTGGAATATTTATATAGATGGAAGAACGGCCGCTACTCTGTGTAGGCACCGCGGCGGCCCACCACTCGAAATCACTCCGGAGCTGGTGCGTTGTCTTGACGCGCCCGCGCCACGATGAGTCCTTGGTGCACAACCCGTCTTGCAGCTCGCGGAGGTAGTACCGGGCCGGCTTTATGGCGAGGAAGGGGAACTTAGCTCGGCGAGCCACGGACGCGAACTCACGTACATGCAGCCATCTCCTATATATATCGTTTCGCTCGGTCGGCGAATGAGGCCGAGGGCCGGCGCCGCGAGCGACTCGAGCTTGCGCTTCCTCCGGGGCCCAAATCGCTATGGGAGTCGAGCTCTGAGCCCATATGTCCTAGTCGTTGCACCTACCGGCTCCCATTGTCCCTTGTCTGGGTGGTGGCTAAGGCCGGGCCTCGCTGGTAGTGAGATGATGCGGTCTCGTATACGGCGTAGGCCTGCGCCCGGCTCGACGCAAAAGAAATAGTCGTCTCTACTACAAGGTAGCATTCGACACCCGCTAAAGTATCAGCGTAGTGTCTGACGTCGTTCAAGAAATTGAAGTTGAAATTGGTCACAACATGCTAGCCCAATGCCCACCACTGCCCGGACTGAGTTGTTCTTAAGATTAGCTACCTCGGCAAGGAACGCATATCGTGTTATTATTATAACTCAAACTTCCGTCCATCCTCTTTCGTTTTCAACCCCGTCTCCTTTCATCCCGTTATCAGTCGTTGTATTATTTTCCAGATAACCACGGGCAGTCGCCAGGAGAGTCGAGCGACTACCGCTAATTGGCGGGTGGGGATCACCGATGTATTACTCGCCCCGCCTCCGTAAGGTTTAGGCTTTCCCTGCCGCCATCGTTGAAATATCTCGCAGATCGCGGCACCAATCGTCCTACCGTGCCGCTCCGCCGCATCGCGCCATGTCGTTGTAGCCGCCCGTCTAGGGCTGGCCGCCAGCTGACTCCGCCTTCGCCTGCTGGCCGCGACTCCCTCGAGGCACGCCTGCTCTTGTCTCCTGATGGCCCTTGAGTCGCCGCCAGGTCGGGCCTCTCCGCCCCCGAATGCCCGCCCCGCCTCCAAGTGCCGGGCTCCTGTCTCCTCAAGCTCGTTGATGCCCTCGTCCGCTCTCATAGGACGACAGAGGGTTCCCGGGTGCTCCAAACATGTTGGCTGCAGGGCGCTGGCGAACACTCCGTTGATGTACTAAGCCGACATTCGAGTATTCATAGGTGGAACACATACGGGTGGGGGGTACGACAGATCCTTTGCATGTTGGCCGTGAGTAGTAGCGAGGTACGAAAATTTCAAAAGTTTTGAACATGATTCTATTCACCCCTCGCGAGTGGCGTGCCCCTGTCCAAGTCGTACACACCCCGTCCTCGCCCGTAGGCGGATCTCGGAGGGGCTGCCGCAAGGCCGAGGTCGAATGGGTACAATTGTTAACACCATTTAAACATGCGGGTTGTCCCGGAGGACACCATGCTCAGCTAGCCAACAGGGACGAGACGCCAACATGCATGTAGGTTATTTCTCATCCTATCAAGCTCATATCATTATTACTCGTCTACCTACCCACCCTCCCCCTGGAATTAACCTACATATGCATCATGCATGGCATCTCAGTGTTGGTTAGCTGAGCAGCATACATGGTTTCCTCCGGGGAAACCCGCATATTTAAATCCTGGGTGGGTAATGTCTTGCAAACAATCACGGTCAAAACTCCCTTGGACTTTTTGCAAACTGGTAATAATGGGTGTATATATGGAAATATGGCTATCAACGCCACAATATGGACACAATAGTGGGGAGAAAGAGCTTTCAGAGGGGCGCAGGCGCTGCACTCTAGGTTGAGCCCATTCCTCGCGCAGAACACAGTTTCCCCCTTTATCATTGACTTTGACATAATTTAAAATTTCCGGCGACGGAGATAGGGAGGGGATGTTGCCTTATGTCCGGCCTTCAATCGGGCCTTCAGACCGGTAATTGACACGGCGAACGCGAATGAAGACCACGGGACTATAAGTGCGGCTTGGGGGGTGGGGGGGAGGGGTACTGAGAGAGGAGTGTTTGATGGTGCCTCGCGAGGCATTGCGTGAGGCCGCGCAGCGATGGGAAAGTATTTTTACATAGGCGGTAGACCGGCCGTCTTGCGGCCGCCGCCCGCCCGCCGCAGCGACTGCTAACCAGTATTTGTTGCGGAGGAACCTCGTGTAACAAAGTTATGACGCCCCTGTGGAGTCCGGGCAAAAATCTTAGCGCCGGGGCGTCGCGTATGCCGCAGGGACGCCAGCATGCAAGCACGTCACGAAACCTGTCAGGCGGGTGACGCAATACCCGTATGCAATATAGCATAAGGATCCGGCACATGTTAATAAGCTGCGCATTCTAAAATGAATGGTTCCATAATCACACCGCATAACACCCGCTATACGATGTACCGCGAAGTACAGGTGTCGGCACAATTCAAAAATACGAGACAACGCGAGGATTGTCTCGTACATGGCGGTCTGTAGCGACTTGAGTTCGCGTGAGATCGACTACTGCTGGCGGTACGCTTGCTCTGTGACTCGCAGGTACTTATATGTGTACATCCCAATAAGGGGCTTAATCTGCCGGTCACCCTTAATCATCATACTAGATGATTCTTAATTTTTAGTGAAGTCCTCCGGTGCCATGAGAGTCAGTAGGTTGGCGCGCATCAGGGCGCTGTTGATCTGCAGGACGAAATGCGCGGAGCGCAAGACAGCACAGCGACGCCTAACAACACATCCAACCCACGACCTGAGCCACGGCTGCCCTAGCCTGCCTACCGTACAGTTCCGAAACGAGCTGATATCGCTTACTGGCCACTCCCGGGAGCTAGATCCGTGCTTGCGTCCTATCAACATCACGTTGCGCACCGCCCCGAAACGCGTCGTCGTGACGGCCCGACATCGCCAACGTGACGACCGAAGTTGCGGTCGCGATTGGCGGGATGCCGCCAGCCAAGCCGCTTGTGGTGATAGTTGGCTCGGGTCTTGCGGGATGCAGCGCGGCGCTGCAGCTGCGGGAGATCATGTCGGGCTGCCGGTGCGCCGAGGTGCTCGTGCTGGAGAAGGAGGGGCGCGCTGGCGGCAACAGCCACAAGGCGAGCAGCGGCATCAGCATCCTTAGCCCGGAGCACGGCGACACCGAGGAGCACTTCGTCCAGGACTGCCTCGACAGCGGCCGTGGTCTTTGCGTGCCGCTGCTTGTCCAAACGCTAGTGGTGAGCTTCCCCCCTCGTGGTCTATGCTGCTGGCGCCCGCCGTGCATGCAGCAAGAGGTAGTATTGCTGCTAGTAGTCAGGCTCGTAACCCAGCGCGTCACCTCTTATTCCGCGCCTGTTTCCATCCTTTAGCGATGGGTACTGGTACTGGGTACTGGTTT
The DNA here is from genome assembly GCA_006384855.1 of Tetraselmis striata. Classification (NCBI taxonomy): domain Eukaryota; kingdom Viridiplantae; phylum Chlorophyta; class Chlorodendrophyceae; order Chlorodendrales; family Chlorodendraceae; genus Tetraselmis; species Tetraselmis striata. The sequence goes on from VCJN01003152.1 coordinate 109,347, forward strand.
GTCCTCGCTACTGGGTACTGGTTTGTCCTTTTCTGGTGATTTCCTGATATCGCCTTCTGCAGCTAGCTCATGTAAATTTGAATATACTAGGTACTGGTACGGTGCCCGTAGTCGCTACCTGCTGGCACCGTCGTCCAGTCGTCGTCCCCTCGTATAGTCAGTATGGAGGTAATGAGGGATATGTCATTGTTTTTCTGGCGACCTAAAATAATGCTTAATTCTTAATTTATAGCTGCACCCACCTGTGGCAGTCTTTCTTGAACGTTAGTGAAACTGGTGATTGTCCATATAAAAAGGCGCCAGACTAGACGAAAGAATAGCATGGGGTCGATCTGGAGACTAGCAGGTCGTATCGATCTTGCCAGTACACGTAGTCGTAAGGATTAGCGACCACAGGTACAGGATTACCCGTACAGGTAATCCTGTATGCGCGCCGCCAGCAGGGGAACCGCTGCTCATGATAGCGCCAGGTTCCAGGGCTACGGGCACCTGTACCTGTGTTACGTGGGGTCTCCAGGGTTTACCAATCCACTTAGGTTTAGGGTTTTTTTTGGTAAGTTATCTATTCACGTAGATGAAATTTAGCATGTTTTTTGGTATATTATCCATACAATATATACAATAAGATACAATACTTACAATACTTCTACATAAATATTAGAATAAGTATTAGGTTGATATCATGAATAATAGTAATTTAATCGCTGCTATACACATAGTGCGGCTGTGAATTTGGCGAGGAGTGCAATATCTTCTGCTGCAGGTTGTATAGATATACATTTATTGACGAGCGGTATTGTCGCTGTAGTAGCGATGCTCCATCCATTCGTACACCGGTCGCTACCGTATGGATAATACGGATTAATAAGGATTAATAGTGTGAACATGCGCGTTTCGATCGGGAGACATCGACAGAGGACCCAAGGGTACCTGTATGGGTACTGGTACATAAAGATAAATACTGGTAAGACATGAAGACGAAGGCGGTGCTCATTCTCGCGTGGGCTTCATGCAGCTTTATTGAAGTTGCCCGTGACGTTGTACTACGCGGTAGGCTCTGGTTGCTTACGCTTTTGTAATTCAAACCTGTATGGGTACTGGTACTGTTGTACATATCTACAGCTTACCCAAGCATCAGTGGATGCATATTCCGGACGATATTTGGCGACTACACGCGTATGACTATACGCGTACAGGTACCTTTACCTGGTATGAAAGTTGGACGCGTGGGAAGCGCAGCAGCAGCGGCGCAACCGCTCATATCAACCCGCGAATATTAACGCGCTATGTGGGGATAAGGCGGACGAGAACGCGCCTTGGCCGCGTCCCGGCATCTTATCTACTTTTGGCCACAAGCACTAATCCTTCTACTGTGTACCTGTACTTACTTCGATACCCATGTGCGGGCATCGTCCGACTGGATGAAAATTACACGCGTACAATAAATAATCAATCCATAAGGGTTGAAAGCGTTGGAAGAACAGCAGCATGTGGGGCGCAACCGCTTAAAACCCGTAACCCCCTCGAGTGGGCACATCAGGCGGAGCGGTTGGCTTATAAGCTTTGAGTTTGAAATGGCTGCTACTCACGCGCGCTCGGACGCGCCGGCGACGCGCGGGGATCCACGTGCGCGCGGATACCGGGAGTGGCGAAATATTCCGTACTTCTGAAATACGGGGAACTCCCGCTGGGGCAGCTCCTGCCGAATGCTGACGTGGAGCGGCAGCGCGGGCTTTAACCGGGCGGCAACCGAGAATAAGGTATTTCTCATCCTAAAAAGGGGGTAACCCGCGCGAGTAACGCGCAATGTGGGGATAACCCTTGTGTTTATTTATTAAGAATTTCCTATTTTATCTCCTCGTCAGCCCGGCTGCAGAGCGAGCTTTTTTTTTTTTTCGCCCCCGGGACAGGACTGGCACCAGTGAAACCCTTGCAGCGTCTCTACGACGGCCGTTTAGGCAGCAATCCAGTTACGGAAAGCCCTGGGTAGGCGACGCTCCGTTATAGTCATCAAGCAAATTGCCGAAGCATTTCGCAAGACTAATTGAAGGCCAGTGACGGAATTTCCAACACTGTTGGATCACCGTCTAAAACACTGCCATCAAAATACCCGGCACTGACCACGAAAGGTCCGCCCTACCCGTTTGGGGCGTCGGCCCATTCGAGTAATGCGAGTTGGGGCAAGCCCCAACCCGCGGAGCAAAGCATTTCGGGAGTGCGATACATGTGCAACAAAAATAAAGGCAATGTGAGGGAGGGCCCGACGCCATAGCTGGAAAAATTTCCCATTCCAGTAAAATCCGCGCGAGCTACCCGTACCAGGGGTAACTACCCCTGCTCGTACGCCGTGGATAACGGAGCATCTACAAATGTACGGGGGGCTTGTAGAAATGAAACCGGGTACAATTCGTCAGAAGCGGACAAAATCGGATATCCGTGTCGGTACGATTCAACGGACAATTAAGCTCTACCGCTCAGTCGTAATAGGTGCCGGGTAGTATTGCGCAAGGTAGGTGCCGGGTAGTATTGCGCAAGGCAAGGTAGGGATTAATCCTTAAACGGTACCCAGCTATGGCCCGCCCGGGGGGGGGGGGGGGGGGGGGCGGGCGGGCGGGGGGTTTCATCCTAATCACCCACTACGGCGGACGAAAACGCGCCTTGGTCGTCTCGTCCCGGTATCGCATTTCCTTTTGGCCACTACTGTACTGGTACCGTTACTGCGCTCGGCTTGTTTTTTCTTACGAGTCTGCCAATATAATAGATCAAGCAGAGTGGCTCTGGACGCAATGTATCAGGACACGGTCAGTTCCAGACCATCCACAGCTCTGTAAATAAACAATGTTCCATAATATGCGAATATTAATATACAAATAAATATATTCTGTATGTGTGTGTGTGTGTGTGTGTGTGTGTGTGAATGTGTGTGTACATCTTGAGCAATAATACAAATCGTGAATGGAAATTAATTGGTACATATAAATGCGCGGCCGTATTATTCGGATTATGTCCTACCATGTTAATAACGAGGTGAGTCTGTGCGTGAGTCTATCTGTCGCCGACTTTTTATATGGTTTCGCATAGGTTATTGGATAGATCGACGATGTATCCGTTATGGCTCCCGTCATAGACCTACCATCCTGCTGTATTAATTACGAGGTGTGTGTGAGTCTATCTCTCTGCGCTTACCTGTTGACTACCGGTATGGGTACGGGTACCGGTCGGCCGGCCGCCCGGCCGCCGCCGGTCGGGCCGGTCGTCGCCGTTCGTCAGGTCTACGTGGCGGGCATGGCGTGAGCCCGCCGCGAGGGCCGGATCCGGACGCCAGACGCCGTCGCTCGTCGCCGGAGGCCGGGTCGGCGGGTCGGCGGGTCGGCGGACGCGGGGCTGATGTACAACGTAGCAACTACCACGATTGATCCTTGCGGCTCTCTGGATCCCACACTCATGGAACGGGTCTTTTTGTTTATTAATATTGATGAGCGGCGGTATGGTCGCTACAGCTAGTAACGACGACCCTAAAACCCTAAAACGACGATGCTTTGTTCGTTCGTACCGGTCGCTACAAGTGAAAACGCGTTTCGATAGGAAAATCGATAGGTGTAATCCTTATACATATGTCACCACTATAATGTAATACCCCAGCAGTGAATGCATTGTCACAGGCAAAAAACATCATGTAGGTTGGAAGTAGGGTTATTTGTGCCGAATTCTCTTCAGTGCGGGGTGGTCGGGAGTACATGCCGAAACTGAACCCCCGAAGTTAGTTCGGATTGAATTGCCTCGAATATCGCCCGCAGTCACTAGGGGTCTCCGAACTACACATGCCCACAAAAGTCTTGCCCCACCTGTCAAACATCAATTGTAGATTGGCCAATTATGAGTCCTCACCTTCGTTTCCGGCCGCACCCTTCCATGTGTCATACGTGAACACGACATCATGCGTGGGGGGAGCCCTAAGTGGCGTTTGTTGTGTTCTCGTTGTAAAAGCCGTACGTGTGCGTGTCATTGTTCATGGTTGGTAATGAATTTGATAATCCAATGTCACAAGGGCACGAATTTTTATATCGCACGTGTATGCGTTCTATCTGTACGGGTGCACGCCAAGAGTTAGCTTTACCATCGTAGAGCACATTCACAAAGGTGCGCTCTCCTCACCGGCGGCATGCAAGCGAGCAGTTCCCGCAAAACGGCAATACTGCGATTAAGGCTTGCTCCAAAACCAGCCCACCTACAGTTGATGTCCGCATTCACTGCGCCCTTGGTAGAGCCGGGCCCCTATTGCGCAGGGGTGCAGCCCCCGAGTTAGGGGGTGAGTCCATATGGTCACCTGCTAGGGCATCGTCCAGGGTACGTGGTAGGGCTGGCCATCAATACGCTCCCATATTCTGCTATTGGGCTGCGCCTAGCGGGCCCCTAACTAAGCGGGGAAGATCCGCCCGCGCGGGGCGAGTACATCGCCTTTTTATCGGGATGCGGGTCGCCCGGTAAGCCACTGTACTAGGGTTTGCAGGAGAACCTAAAACCTAAAGATATTTGCATCGGACCCCCCTACCCCCCTCGGTTGTATTTCCACCGAGGGCCCCGGCCGGGTTCGAACCAGCGCAGAGCGGAATCACGAGCGTAACATGCACCCCCCCCCCCCCCCCCCCCCCCCGCCCCCAAGCCGTTGATAAATATTCTAAGTCAATTATATCATAAAAATGCGCCACTATACCACTCGGCGGTCGGCCGCGCCGGTGCCGACGTAGCGATATGTGAAGATACGTACATGGCAAGACTTACGAGGGGAACTGTACACCGCATAACTCGACATATATATGACCCCTTCGAGATACCGCAGTCCGTACATGGAGATATGGTGTTGTACGATACGAAACTTGCCGTGCACGCCCCATGACCGCTCCAGAGAAATAAGGCGCTCTAATTGGTGCACGATCGGCTGCCATCCGGCCGCTGTCGAGCAAACAACACTTCCACACTCCAACACACAAACCTAAACCATGACCCCCTGTTAACATGATATGGAGTCGCCGCCCGTCACATTTCACGCGCCGATGAGGTCATGGAGACATCTAACGACACCACTACGCGCTTCAACATATGATGCGCCGGCATAGATTACCTAGGTGGTTGGCCGTGAGGCCGGG